>JABFQD010002162.1:0-15936 GCA_022817045.1 Psix sp. ZL-2020 | reverse complement strand
ATTAATGAAACTAAATTTTATATGTACAAGTAAAAGTTGCAATTTTATTAAAAAGTGTAATGTTTTGTGAAAATTTAATATTATTTTTCAACCAATAATTTTTTGAACAATGGGAAAATTTGAGTACGTTGTTTTCGATAACTACGAGTAACAGTAAACAAATAAAATCAAAAATAGAAACATACTAATTACGAATATGAATAATTGGTCTTATCGATTATACGTTCTGCTTTCCATGTTGTATAGATATTGCCAAACTCGAATTCTCTACCAAACATTCTGAAATTGAGCGTCCAATTCGAATGTAACAATTTTGTACTTGAAAATATATTTTATACGGTTTTTTGAGAAAATGAGCTAGCTAATTGAAACGCTATAGTTTTCGTAAAATTACAAAATTAAATTTACATCTCTCACAAACAAAGCAGAAAAGGCCACCCAAAAGAAGGACTTTCGGCTCAGTAATATGTTTTTCTTCATGAGACAAAAAATATAGTACGCGACTTGAAATCAATTAGTTTTCGTGGTGTGATGTAACATTATTGAAACATTATTTTTAACTGAAAATCACAAAAAAATGTTAAACAAGGATTTACTAACTTTACACTGATATATGACATTTTATGAGCAGATATAAAAGCGTCGCGACTTCAAGTTAAAGATAATAATCAGCTACATGTTTTGTGACATTACGAAATGAGAAATAGATGTTTCACTTCTTTTATCAGCGATCGGCAAAAAGACTGTCGTGGATTCGTGAAAAATATTCGTATTTTACTCTTGATGCCGATTTAATTAATGTCATTTGACTGGTATTGGTACTTATGATACTTGAATGACAAATTTGCGCAACATATTTATAGTTCAATTTTTCTTCTAATTCAAATTTAAATAAGGAAAATAAATTTTAAACATTCAAATAACAATGCGATAATTTATTTTGTAATTGCGGAATAAAAGTCCGATTAAATTTAAACTTGATAAAGTAGAAGATGATTGCGTGCTCAGCCAATATTATTATCGAATTTTTTTGCATACATTCACGCATACAGAAAAAGGGAAAAGTGGAAAAGGAATAAAAACGGTAGAAACACATGAAATGTGAGATACAAATATCTCGCTGGTTTTGCATTACATTGCCTTTGGATGGTCGAAATTGGTTGGAAACGCTTAGCTAGATACTCGACCTCATCGCATACTACTGAAACTGCTTATTACCGGTGTAATATGTAAGTAGTTCGAATCAACCATATGTACGCTCTGTGTAGCATATGTGTAGCAATTGAATTATTTATTTTAATTTTGTTTTGCCTCAAGCTAAATAAAGTATAAGAATAATTTATTTGTGAAAAATGTGATTATGTTTATACTAATAAATAAAAATCGAAGGGAAAGGAAAATGTAACAAATGTAGAAAATAATTTCTTGAATCGAGAATATACTTAATACCAAATAACATATTTTTTATTCGTTGACAAATAACTATATATGTAGCTTTATTCCAACATTTGCCCGTCTGATCCAATTATGATCACGAGAACATTTTCCACTGTCACAGAGAACGTGCAATTGTATTTCGTTTTACTGAAATAGATTTCATTATTTAGCGTAATCTAGCATATAAAAATATTTCGTTTTGGTTTACATGAACGAAAAACAATTAATTTCAATATGCAATATATTGATTTGAAAATCAGTATTTATAGTTTAATTCAATATTAAAATGAGTACTAAAACGGAAAATTTATTTATGCTAGTTACTCATTAGAGAGGCTTTTGATTTTGACGAAATGTTTTAAATGAAAAAATTAAATGTTTTTGTTGGGTATCTTAAGATGAATGACATCATTTACGTTGAAAATGCAGATGAATGTCATTTAATTTGTAGTATTATAACAAATTCTTGAGTTTTTTTATAGTTTTGTCAATGGAAATACTTTCCATATTACCGCATATAAAATTCATTAATGCACCTGCAATGTTGCAATTTTTAATCTATTTTTTCTGTTTCGTTCAAAAACTGCAATTTAAAGTATTTTTTCCTATCTATGATAATTTTAAAAATAGATATAGCTGAGCCATATCAACATGCAAATATTTTGTTTCTATTAATTTTTCAATGGAATGCGTGTTTGAATAGAAAATATAATAATTTTGGAAAAATATTTCAATGAAACATTTTATTCATCAAATATTCAACACTATATTGTATTTGAGGTATTATGAATAATAACAATCTTACAATCTAATAATTCTTATAAAAATTAGGAAAATAACCATACAATAAATATTCTAATAAATAAATATTATAAACTGAAGTGATATTATACTGTTATAGAAGCTTAAATCTGTAAATTTCATTCGATAATTTTTTGTGATAAACATTTTGAATAATACTTTATAATTCGGTAATAAAATTATATAGTACAATTTCTTGTAAGTCTCGTGAACTTTGCTTTCGAAAACTACTTACTGTAAATAAGTTTCCTCACGATTATGCAATTTAGTAGAGTTATTTATTAGAGTATTCAATAGCTTTTATTACATTTGTTCAGAAGGTGACAATTTTTTTAAAAAGTAGTTACAACGTTAATATAATAGTGTTATAATGTTGTTGAATTAGTTATAACTTTTCTGATACTTTAAAGTAAAAACATCAATAAAGTGTTACATACACGAAGTGATTTGCTTATGTTTCGTAGTTTTGTTTTATTCAATAAACTTTTTTACTATGCCATTGAATAAGACATTATCATATCAAAAATATTGAAAATGACATTCATTTAATACGTTATAATCTTGCAATAATTCAATTATAAATAAATAAATTTGTTACGTAAAGTATTTAATTTCTGAAATCATTGATCATCTAAAGTAATAATTCATTTGGAAATTCAAGAAAACAATTTTTTGCGTTAATTTTGAATATCTAGTAGACAAATTTTATTATAATTTTTCACTTCCTCATGTCAGATATTGATTTGATTTTAGAACGGAAGACTGAAAATTCAAGATGATGACTTCAATTTCTGCAAAAGTTTGATGTAAATATTATTATACTGAAAAGTTTTTTCACTCGAGTTTATCTCTTAAGTATACAAAAATGTGTTTGCACGTTTGGCATAAAAAGCTAAAAACTTGTTGCTAGAGAACGCTGATCACTATCAAGGTGCTTTCAAAACTGGTGTTACTGTTTTGTCAGACGACCGCTGACTTTGAATGAAAGACCAATCATAGTATTAAAGCGACGCAAGGTTGAACAAGGCTTCCACGATGAAAAGTTTTGCGACAGGTTATCTGCGACACGAATAATTTCCCCGTTAGTGGGAAGTAAAAGCACTTTGCACTTGACAAAAGTTTCGAGGAAATTGTAGACAACGCTGTTGCTCATGGTTAATTCGATTTATCAAGTTGGCTAATGCAGAGGTATGTATGTAATGGACATATGTGTTAACGCCAGTCAGAGTACATATATAATAGCTGTTTCCGTGAATAAGTTAGCGAAATTAACCGAATTTCGTTCGAAGTACAATAATTCAATTTTATGCTGAAATTTGACGTTTTCTTTTTATTTTAGAAAAGTTTATGAGAAAAAACTTGATTCTTTTGGAAAGTAAAAATGGAAACGACGCCTTAACGAAACATAAACTATAAATTCAGAAAATTATTTATTGGAAGCCGCAAAATATAAAAGCTATGTATTTATCACAACGAAAACAAAGCCACTTTATTAATTTTACAGATTTATGGATACGTTATTAAAAATAATCATTTTAATACAAAAATGTGTTGTTACTGCCATAATGCTCATCCTTTCGGCAGTCATTTTTTTAGAACGCAAAAAGATATCGTCTGATTCTTTCTCAACACATTGAATGGGGAAATTCAAAAAATGTAAATAACGGAAAGTTTTTCATTTAAACCTAACTTCGACACCGTTAATTTACTTGAGATGAACTTCTGTAAGTATATATTTTATTTTAGATCTTTGAACTTTGAAAAGTTTCAAGTTTTTGTTACTGATATATTGATATTTTATTAAGATTCATCTGTAAAATCGCTAGAATAAGAATAAATATTTGTTTACCATGGTGAACATTATTGTTTTGTAATAATAGTAATTGTTACATACTTAGAATTAGTTTCATAATTAATGCAACATTCCTAACATTGTTTTTATCGATTCCCAAAGTTCAAACCAGTTGGACTGAACAGAAATAGAGATAATCACAAATGACGTATATATACCTGAACGAAGTTGCGTTCATACTAAGAAATAATCAAGGCGGTATCTCAAAAAACATTCATTTGATACTCGAACGAAGTATTTTGTTACTACCCGTAACGGTACATTTTGCGTATTACAAAATTATTATCGGAAAAGTCAACTAATCAACAAGATTTTTTTAATTTAAAATATATTTGAATTATTTCTTCTGATCTCTTTATGCTTGAGTTTATAAAGAACGCGACGACCAATCGATCCTCGTTTTACCTCCGATCCTGCTTAAATGTCAACATCATTTCGATTCAGTTCTTTTGATCGACACGGACTACACGGACAATTCGAAAAGTCACATGGAATTTTAAAATATTGTTCAGTGCCTTTGATGAGAAGTCTCTTAACTTTAAGGAGTGTCCGGTTGGAAGCGATCCCGACTTGAATGAAGAACCATCAACGACACTGGTAATATTAATTGCAATATCTAATTGAGAATTGTTATCGCGCATTTGAGTTTGTAATTATCCAGTCTGTTTGAATTTGTGATATTCGAATTATGTACATTGGATGAAATCTACCGGAATTTGAGTTTATTGTTAAGATATTGATTTCCAAAAGATCAAAATTAATTGATAGATCGTGTTGTCATGGCGACTTGGATTACGTTTTAAGTGTTGAGCAAGACGGTTCTCACTCTTTTAATATTCATCTGCAGAAAAGATTAAGAAGTATGATCGCGACTGATCTGAGTTGAAAAAGAATTTTGAGGCTGGTATCAACTGAGCGATCATCCTCCGTGGAAATAACTGTTTTTACTGTGCTCATTTGAAATGGAAAACTGTTGTGTTCTGTTGAATTAGCTAGCAACGCCATTACACATTATTTTGTTTCTTCTCGAGTTTCTTGTAATTGATTGTGTTGCATTTTATTATAGTGGATTTACTTATATTATTCTATTTGACTTTCAGTTAAATAATAGGTCAAAAGGGAAGTTATTTTGTTTGATTTAGTTATATAAAGTAAGGTTTACTTAAGTAATCGAGAGCTTGAACTTTGACTTATAAAATTCAACGTTTCGCTTACACATATTAAACATATAAGTTTCTAGTTATAAAAAATATATAATTTTCCTACCCACTCAATAAATATGTTTAAATATTGCATGCTTGTTGTGTAACGTAAGATCTAATGTTAAACTGTATATTAAAGACATTTGTCGATTTTTTCCTGTGTCAAAAAATGATTTGGATAAATCAAAGAAGGTATACTGAACAAAATTAACAGCTGTACTTTATATGAGTAGGAACCTAATTGATTTAGCAATTAATTCGACTGGGCTGGGTGCAGGAAAATTAATCGTCAAGAATTTCCAAAACGACAGTGGAGCTTTAACAGGCGTGAAAAGTAGTTTGGCTTATCACTTACGATTCAATGCACTTGGCACTCTTCTACGGTTGATGGCACTTTAAGCGACGAGAGTTGTTTTATTGGACCGCGTGTAAAATCATTCCAAAAAAGAAGCAAATTCAATTAATCGATAATACGACACACTGATCGATTAGTGACTAAACTTAAAAAATGAAAATGAAAGTATTCGACAGTAAATATTATTCAAAGTCATGATGTTTTTCTTTTTTATTAACTCAAGAATTTTGTTCACTTTTCATTTTTTCAGTGAAACGCAGCTTTCAACCAACTACCAAAGTATCAAATATTTTTATCGGTGAATTCAAAACATTCGAAGATTATATGTAACTGGCGAAATTGTGGAAATTTCTATCTATCTGGAAAGTCACTTCTCAGGTGATTTCCAGGAACTGTATTTATTGAAATACGAATTACGGAAGCCACAGAATGAGATCCTCCTCCGGTAAAACTTTTAATCAGTCTTGACGAACTCGATTACGCAGATTAATTGGAATCGAAGCTGCAAACGCTGCACAAGCTGGTTATTTATTAAACGGAATAAAAATCAGAAAATAACAGAAAAATTGTTCTTATTTGAATAATGTTTCGATACGTTAATAAAAGCATGAGGACATATGTATAATTTCATTTTATATTATTTTTATAATCCATGTT
This sequence comes from Psix sp. ZL-2020, assembly GCA_022817045.1. Classification (NCBI taxonomy): domain Eukaryota; kingdom Metazoa; phylum Arthropoda; class Insecta; order Hymenoptera; family Scelionidae; genus Psix; species Psix sp. ZL-2020. Next base: position 9,632 of record JABFQD010002162.1, on the reverse strand, counting down.
GAAATTAAAAAAAGCTTTTGTAAAAAATGAATTCGTCCAATTCATCCAAAGTTTCTGTAGCCTCTAACATCATGAAAGCATTAAAATATACACCACTTGAGGAGCACTAACGTAAGAATAACGTGAAAAACCCGAGGTTGGACAAAAGAAGAAGGTGTAGCTCGCAGACCATGAGTACACAAGATGAAAAAACAGCTGTGCAAAGAAGACAACGCCATTCCAGCGAGATTTCAGAGAACAGAGAAAGTTTCGTCTACGAAATGTAGGTTAATTGTAAATATAAATGATAAATTCCTTCGACTCAAGATTAAAAACGAATGACAAATTCTTTAAGGTCAAAAAACTCCTCGTACAATTTAATATTAATTTTCCATTGTGAGTTCAGTGACATAAAGTTAGCGAAACTAACAGAAGAAGAATTATTTAGAACAAAAGATGAAATCAGAAGGAAAGGGCTTTAGTACGGTTTCGTTAACGAAAACGATGAGTATGTTATCATAATGTTGTTACGTCATTGATAGCTTAAAAATAATATGAAGTAGCGCGTAAATACTTTCGTTGAATGAAATCTAACGTTTAATAAATGATACAACATTTTTCAATTTCTCTGACTTCATTTGAAATCCATTTCCTTTCAAAAAGAAAATACCTTCTTTTATGGGTGGCAATATTAATTAAGTTTTAAAGATAAGTTGACTGTGTCCGTCAATCGCGCTGAAAGCGTCCTTATTGGTTTAGAGCTTTCATTGGATATAGAGTGACGTTGTCTCGATGAATTGAAGACTCTAAATAGTTGAATACTAATCTTAGGCTTTGCTTGCACAGGCTGTGCGCTCAATACAGACAAATTGATATGCCGCAATATTGTAAATGACTATTTCCATTAAATCTCGTCAGTAACCAATCTAATCAAATGATGCGAGCAAAATTTTATGCATACATCCATCGAAAGGTCGAGTCTCAGCCGCCGTATGATATTATTTTTGAGATGCGAGATGAATACTAAATGCAGTTTTGTGTTCAAACGTGAATGCAGTTAAAATACCCCAGACATAAACGTAATCGCATTTTTACTACGCGAAAATACTTATCGCGAAAATTTTGTTCCAAGAATTACGATATGATTATGTCGCGAAATACGTGATGGGAAAAATCTTTTGAAATGAAAAAGTGTTTGATCATTTGAGTACCTCACGCGAAAAATAGAATTACATTTTAAATTTATGCAGCCTAACATAAGCTGTGTTGGACCGCGGTATAAATTTTTGGGAATTCCCGAAGATTCCATAGTTCTGGTAACTCACGATTTTCAGATAAACGATGATGTTAATCGTAGCTATAAATATTGTCAAATTTATTCATTTTATGCTATGAATTATGTAATAGCAGATAAGTGTGAATTTGATTATTCTTATTTATGTAGGAAAAAATATCGTCATTCATTTATAATAAAAACAAACTTTCAACAAAATTATTATTTGATTTATAATGAAATATTGAATAATGGAAAAATATGTATTTTGCTCATAATATCACATTTACGATTTGATTTTAAAAGATTATAAAATAATTTTCGTTTTTCATCACTATAGATAAAAGAAAAAAATGTAAAAGCGTTGAAGCTGATTTACACGTTTGCGACATCATTAGTGGTGTATGATAGGCCTTCAGATACCTAGCCGGTACATATTTCAACAGATTTGCAGCGGCTCTTCATGACAGGCTGAGTAATGTACTTGAGAAGCCGCAAATCGCGGCGCTCCATAGTTTGGATCCTAGTAATAATGAAGGCCGGCATTTGCAGTGCAATAACGCTCCGACATGTAAATTCCAGCATATATTTTTTCACGACGTTTGACCCACGAGAAGCGTTATCAGAAATACTCTCTTTCACTGTTAATCCGACGTGCATTTTTTAACAGGCCTATATTCCGAAAGTAAAAGAATTTTATGAAAAGTTACATTCATTACATGAACTTTTTATATAGAAATTTCAACATGTTAGTTATTTTTCTCTGAACCTTTTAAAATGAAAAACTGACTTAAAAATTTTTGATTATGATTATTGACAAACTTATTTTCATTCGAAGCAGCAGAAGAACAGTAGACTATAACAAAATTCCATATCTATGATATTGAATTACGCAACTGTTTATCATGTAAGTGAAATTGACATGGACGGTTCGTGTTAGAGAATACGGTTTTTTTTTCAAAAAGAAACAAATTCTTTCTCAATTTGCACAAATATTTAACATGTATATAACGAATACATACCGAGGTAGTAATAATGTAATTTTCTACTTCGTTAGAATATTTTTTTATTAGAATTAAAATTACATGTGCATGATAAAAATTCGCTCGTTTGCAAAACTGCGCGATTTAAATTGAGGTAAATCCTTTGATTTCATACATTCTTTATACTAAAACTCAAATATATTCAATGATTTTTTTTCATATTTTACGTGCAAAATTCTTTATGTTAAAACTAAACTAATTTCAATCATCACAAAATTTATCTGTTTTAAAAGGATTTGAATTGTATTTTTCATGAAAGTAATAAATTAATATTTTTGCATAGATTTTTTTATTCAAATAAACCAAAGATTATTTTTTTTAGATACATTAGATACGAAGATATTTGTAAATATTACATATTTGAAGATCCGTTAGTCAATGTTTATTTCAAAATTTTAAGATAAAATGGGCGATAAAATAAAGTTAATCAAAACCCCCTTTTATAACAAGTACTAATTGTTATTTTGAGTTATTATTGTAAAAAATATGTTTTTTTTCAATTTACTGTATTATTTCAACACAGGTTTATTTCATTTAAGTTATTATTCAGACATGATTTTTTATAATTTTAAACAGTTTTTTTATTTCTCCTGGTACTTTTTCATACTCGTTGCAACAAAATTTGTTTTCTAAATTTTCATGCTACTCACTGTACTGTAAATCCAGACAGAAGTTGGTCTTCGACGACTTTGCAAACATCTTACCCTCGAAAGTCGTCGATTGACTTGATTATACTCATCAAAAAAGCATTATCATTTATATGAAAAATTTTATTTACATTTAACGTTATGAAATATTCTTTTTTGATACTAAATAATCAGTTTCATGTAAGCTAGTGCAAATAATATTTGATGAAATCATATCACCGTTTTGATAATCAAATTTAGACACGTTCTTTTAACAAATTTAATGCAATGAGCTTTCAAAATGAGTAATTAATAAGTAGATTATTGAAATTTCAAACTACAAAATAAATGTGAACATATTTACATGGCTTAATAATTTTACTCAAAATAAAACCATTTTTCAATCTATTTAAAATATTCATTATTACTATTTGGTTTTATTCGAAAATGATGTCGTCATATTTAAGTGTACTCAACCATGAAATGAGAATGCTATGATGAGAACATAGCTTTCCAAAAACAATGCCATTCCCCCTTTTAATGCGATCTGCTAGAAGAATTAACTTAATTATACAGAAAAGAAGGTAAGTATTCCATGAATATTAAATTCGGGAATCGTACTAAGAGAGCATGATACACATAAAAATAATCGAAGTTGAATTTCGATTCGATTCAAGAGGTATTGTGATTTGAAGATAACCGATCTGGATTATAATGTCTGTAGAACCGGAAAGCTTTTGAAGATTGCTGTGTCAAGAGGCCAAAGTATCGATTCGTTACTCGTTGAAAGAGTTCGATATTATAGATTACCATCTGGTACTTTAGCAAGGGTACCGTAGTTGGGGTCTAGTGAATGGCGTTCGGGTGTAGAGAGAGATTGAAAAATACGATTGCAAGTCAAGGTGTCTGGGTATAGAATATTATGATTAGATCTGGTAAAATCTTAGTCAAGGATGAAAAATACAACATCAATTATTCGAAAAAAAAAGAAAAAAAAATCAGTTCAAAGGTCTGTCCGACAATGCAAAACCACCAGTAAAAACTGGAGTGTCGCTTTTCGTCTCAAAGTAACTGGAAGTCTCATCCGCAAATGAAAAGGACTCGTTAACAGATTCATTATGATGATAAGTGGAGGAGAAAACTACTCGAGCAGCAGCCTGCAGACTAATTCTATCTTCAATTAATGCGTCTAATTAACGCCCTGAAATCTGTTTTGTTTCTGTTCTCCATGATTAATCTTATTCGATGCCGGACGAACGGCTCATCCGCTTGATATCACTCTCAAAAAAGTTTTGGTTTTTTGCGAGTCACTACAATTGATGGAAATTCTTTGCAACTTGAACCGCGTGATCACAAATTCCTTTCGTCTTTGTCGCTGACATTGACGGAAAGCAAATTAAATAATCATTTACTGTCTCTCGATAACGTTTCCTAAATCGATTTGGGCTTCTTTGTAAAAGTACGATGGTCTGCATGAAAAAGTCGCTTTAATATCCCATGATGGAGTTTCTCAGAAATATTACAAGATTTTCTTTGAAAATCTTCAGAAACCTGGTAAAACTTTGTGATATTTTCAATGGAGATCTACGAGCTTCGTTCTTACGGTTATTAAACAATGTTTCTAATTCTTCAGCCTATTTAATCCAATATAATCATAAGAGAGTTCCTTTTCTTCATCGCAGCAGATAACTAGAATCATTTATGGCCGACTCAAAACGTCCAGCTGTAACGATCGTACCATAATGATTATGCAAATTTACGAAATCAAAATTAAATATGTTTGACGTAAAATTAAATTTGTTAAATTAAACAATAATAATCAATGATGAATTGTAGATTTGCGCCGCAGTGCTATCAATTTTCATTTATTTTAGATACTGTTTTCGTTGTCAAAGCATCGTAACACTTGGAAGTAAACAAAAGACTAATGATTGCGCTTTGAAAGCTGGAACTTCAGCCTAGAAGATGAATATTTGTGTTAGGGCTTGTCGTCGAGTAATCGGAGCTGAAGTAAATTAAAAATTCTGTAGTAGTTTTGATAAAAGCCAAGTAGGATCAAACGCTCAGCAAAACGACGAATTTTTGTTTTCACACCCATCAACACTGAGAACCACTTACCGTTCACAATACACATCAAAACCCACGTTACGGCTAAGATATAAGACAAATTTTTTTACGAAGCATTTCAATAAAAACTCTTTAAAACCAGCTGACTTGTTTTATCGTAATTAAAAACATTAAGTAAATCGACGTATTGTTTTGCCAATCGAATGTAAACAAGGTCATGTCCATTGTTGTTTGTTACGTTTGTCCTTAAGCTTGGATCTTATTTATAATATTTACCCTTCGCGTATTTTTCTTGTTTATTTACTCTTTTATTTCGACGTTAAGAAATGTTTTTCTGCAGATTCAAGAGAATCAAGAAGCGGAAGTTCATTTTGCAATTAATCGTTCTTCAGTTCAGTCGCTACTTGTAAGATTCGCTGCATGGATAATGAATCTTTAATTAGTTGACATTGTCGGGTTAGTTAGCAAGCAGTTTAATGGACCAAGGGAAGAGAGGCACTGTGTGGCTGGTTTAAACAGGAAGACTGCAGGTTGTCCAGTGTTTCTAGGTGATTTGCCGTCCGACTGATGATTCGAATATTCACGAGCTCAACTATGGAAGTTACAAATCAGATACGAGTCAAGCAAACAAATGAATGCGAATTCGAAATCCATTATGTACGCTCGTTGACTTCATTACATTTTTCTATTATCACTTCACAGTTATTCGAGTGCGAAATTGTACAATTATTTTGATTTTTCCAGTTAGATGTAAATTATATCAAAATAATATAATTTCATGATTTTCAATTTGAATTTTCTGATACAAAAATGAACGTTATGAATACGCTTCGTGATCTCATTATAAAAAAGTGTGCAGAGCATTATGTTTTTATCTCATTTTACTTATCACTGGTCATGATGAGGTAATTTACTTTCATCAGAGCATTTCTATACAATCAAAATGATAAAGATGTCTCAAGGTAAGGTCATATTCTACAAAATCTTTGGATAGAAGTACTCTTCATTTCTGATATTGAGTTTAGTTTCATTCGTAAAAAAATAATAATAAAGTTCCTAGGTAGAATATAAAATGGTGACGTAAAAAAAATAATAGAAAGCGAAAAATACGATAATGTTGAAATTATGATGAATAAAGTAAAAATGCATTCTCCAGGCAACTAATTTTAAATGTTACGAATGCTATATTTTTCATTGCTTTTAACCTTAAAGAAAATGTTCACTAATTGAATTTCAAGCAATATTGAAGCAAATCAATGATTGTCGGACTGGAATAATAAAAACTGTTTTATCGTTCATAGAATGCGAATGAAAACAGGTAAACTTAGTGAATGAAGAATTGATTATTTCTTTCGTATACTCTCATAAGGTATGCTTCAGTATTCAATCAAGAAAGGTATCTACAGTTTGTGGTAAATTTCAGTGGAATGGATTTTGTTTTGGTCGGAATAATTTTTCGATGAAAAATCAACTGAAAAGCATGCTTAAAGTAGTATTAATTCAAATATTAATATGCTTTGTTCCTCGTAGTTACAGAGGCAAACAAAATGAATTTTAAAAATAATAATAAAATAATTCAATACATGTGATTTTTATTCTTGCTAGAGAAAGCATTATTTATCATTGTAATAAAAATGAAATTATCACAAAAGTAATTTATAATTTAATTTTTAATCATTTTAAAATGAATCACTTTAAAGTGATTTGATTGATTTTATAATATCGATTCACTTAAATATATTAAAATAATGAATTTGTGTAATCAACTTTTGAAATCTCGATATTTTATACATTAAATTGGTAGGTAAACTAGCAAATCAATAATTTATATAAAACATTGCATTTATATAATTAAGTATTTCTGTCAATTAAAAATAAACAATTGTATAAGTTTTTGATTAAGATAAATTGACTTTCAATGGTTACAAATTATGTATAGTTCCATATTTTCTCCAAAATTTGGACAGTTTTTTGTATAAATAACTGTTGTTAAATTTTTATTAATATCTAATTAAGTTCAAAATTGAAATATCACAATCAATAGTTTGATTGTAAGCATTATGATGCCTCATACACAAAGTGCTGCAAATGTGTGTTCCGAATAAAAAATAACTCGTATCAAGTTGCAATTGATTATATCCTTTATTATATACTTGAATTCAGAGATATTCCAAATGCACAGGCAGAGTGTGCTTTGTCGGGACGGCAAGAAGCATTTACGACTCAATTAAATTAGCTTTTTTGATCAACTTATCTACATTTGTGACTTAAATGTCCTTGCTTTCGTAAAAGAAGTAATATTAATATATCTTGATGGTGCATTTGAGACTCGACATGGGAATCTAAAACGCAGGTTCAAGCATTTGCATTTTCTCACCGATAATACCATGCGATACGTGAAATTGTCGCCTAGGATTTTAATCATTTAACTCCTATTGATCACTATACAAATTGAATAAAAAAGTTTGAAAGTGCGAAATACTCTAACATAAACACATAAGCACTATATACATATAGTTTGCGTATATTAAGTCCGATAATATTTAATGCCGTATCATCATACGTGGTTTGAAAAATAAAAAGTTAATCTAATATAGATTAATTCTATATGAAAGTCTCTTAATAACGAAGTAAGGTTTTGGATTAAACTTATTTATCAGAAAAAGCATAAAAATGATATTATTCACATTCTAGAAATACAAAAATGTTCTTGAAAAAACAAAAGCATATGTAGAAAAATGAAATTAAAGATTCAAACAAAAAATAAACATAAGATGAATGGAAATTATGAGCAGAATTGAAGTGGACTTGGCCTATTTTATTACTAAGACCTGAATTTTAAATCGTATACCCACTGCATGAATGAATAATAGATGAAATATTTAACTGAAAAATTTGATTCTTTTTCAACAAATACGATATACTTTCGAGAAGGCAATGTTTTTTACAGAGCCAATTAAAATTTGTGATTACTGCTGAGAGTTAAAATGCTATTTAGCTAAACATTTTGTTTTCAATAATCTTTGACTCCCTGTTTCGTCGATCTTGCTTCCAACCTTTAATGAAAATAATTGCAAACTAATTAAACATCGACATTGCGTGAACTTCTAAGCGAATTTCACTGCGTGTAAAATTATTAACTTTGCACGAAGAGCTAGAATGCTCCACCGCAAGCGGTAAGAAAATTATAGTAACCTAAGGAACATAAAAGCAACGTAATTGTTGGTTTTATGCATTTTCTTACAATATAACCGAGTATTAATATTATCAATCTTAGCATTCCATGATTTGCATTTGGAATAAACAGAATTTCATTTAATTAGAATCGTAAGTTTATTAGTGATAATCAATTGTATAAACATTGACGTAAAATGTATGATATATCATTTTAAAACATTATGAGAGTATGCCGTGATCGTTGTTGAAGAACGGTATAAAAAACATTTAAGGTTTCAAGAAAAGTAAAGAGGCGGGTCGAAGGATTTATCACGGTGCTTTAAAAATCTTTATTATCCTCTTAGTGTAAGCGTTCCGCTTCGTTATCGTAAAAGAAAAGGTGCATACCGAAAATGCGGATAAGTAAAATACTTTATAACAGACAAAACATACGTTCATCCATCATCATTAATCATCGTTATGAGGTTAAATTGATGTTGAAATATTTTCATCTCTCATAAATATATTTTTCTTAATAATTGCAATACACCGTGTAAAAATTGAAAAGTATGAAATATAATCATAATATCGCTAAAAATATTGAAATCGTGATAACATTTTTTCTCGTTGATTTTGTTTGCCCGTATATTTGTGTCGTACTTTATTACAGCACATTAATTTTATATGTCATCAGTGTCTAGAGGAATTACTCTCATTATAAAATTTACGACGAAATTTTTTAATGAAACGAATTTTCAGTTGACAGAAACGATTCACACGAGCCTTGGTATTGTTGGCAAGACAATAATTTCACAACGACCTCAACATCGAGTGAAAACAATGCGGTTTCACGACGAACGTTAAATTCTTTGACCGCATTATTCGCCAACATTTATATCCGAAGAAAACGTTTGCTAAAATATTATACAAAAGAAGGTATACAAAAGCTCATGACTTTTTGCACTATCGTTTAAGAGTAGGTATGCAGCCAAAAAATCGCACACATAAAACTGCAATTTGACTTCTGAATAGATATAATTATCTTGAATTTTTGTTGTTTTGTTTGTCAAATTAAAAGGGAATTGTTAAGTTTAGTTTTTTCACGGAATATGATAAATGATCAAATATAACAAACACGTTGTATATTTCGTGAGAATGAAAAGTATAAAAATGTCTGATATTTCGGAAACTTCGATTCGCTGATCACATTGATTTTCTTCACAATGTATCTTTTCTCTGTCAGTTTCACAGGTTCCAACGTATGGCACCTTTGTGAAGATAAATGGCTCATTTCCAGGGAAAAGTTTGACAGACGTTTTAACTCGAAACTCCTAACGGCGAAGTGGAAAAAGGGCGATTAAATTGATAAAGTTCTATACCTTAATCGAACAATTTGTCGGCGATTCTTTGGCAACATAATGAGTTTAGGATATATTTTTCTTTAATTGAGTCTTAATAATGATTTATTTGTTTTGTTTGTAATTAAGA
>JABFQD010002161.1:0-15939 GCA_022817045.1 Psix sp. ZL-2020 | reverse complement strand
GTGATCAGTGTTAAAGAGATCATAGATTTATGCAAGGAATGCAAAAATTTTAAGGTTCTCTTTTTTTGCTTGAAAAGATTTCTAACTGAATATTATTCACATTACATTTACACGAAAACACAAAAAATAGAAACAAATTAATATTTTACTATAATGCGATTATATAATTGAGTAAAAACTAATTCTGATTTTTTTTTAAAGAAATTATATTATTTTATTGTTTTTTTTATATTGTTTTATAGCTAAACATTTTTTGAATAATTATTATTTTGAAATTTGCAGTAATTAATAGGATATTCATAATTTAAGGTTGACAAATTTTATTAACCTGTTACTAATAAAATATTAACTTTTATATATTCTATTTTTTTCATACTTAATAAAATCGATGACACTATCTTGACTACCTTAAACATTTTTTTCGTAATGTTGTTCATTGTATTGAATATGCATTTCTTTCTAATTCAGGTCGGCGTGTACGTATCTACTGCTTATAGTAACTGTCCAAGAAGAGAGATAGAAGAAGTTGTTTATGAACCACCTTTGAACTATGAAGATACTGCCGCACTTGCCCGCGTTTTACTAAAACGAAACTTACCGCAAGAAGATTTGAAGGAAATTTCGAACAGGTAAAATTTATAAAAGATTAAAAAAATTAAAATAAGCTTTATTTTAAAATAAAATTAAAACAACTAAAAAAAATTAAAGACATCTATTGGCAAGTTATTAAAAATAAAGAAATGTGCTGCAATTCTTATGACTTTTTTATGAATAAATTAATACCTAACTTACGTTAGTTTTATACAAAATGTATTTATGTTATTATTATTATCATATTTAATATTATTTTATAATTTAAAGTAATTATAGAGTATTGAAATTTACAGATTCCTTGGTAAATGGCCTAATACTTACTCCTTTACAAAGGCGATTGCGGAAAGTGTTGTGAATGAATATAGCAATGATCTACGATTTTGCATCGTCAGACCTTCAATAGGTAATAAAATACCTCATTATGAAGAATTTGATTTTATTACTTTCAGTTGAAATTTTCAATTATTTTGTTATCAACTCAAAACCAATTAATTTCTATATTCAATATTTTATTTTTTAATACAATACTCTTATGTAATAAAATATATTATTTATTAAAAAATTATACAAATTATTTTTGGCAATTGACTCACTAAAAAACTGTATAATTATTAAGTAATACAATAACCATGAATGAAAATGTATAATTACATAAAGATTCTGAATGAAAATAATCAATAAAAGTTGATACTATTTGTTATACAATGATGTCAGAGAAGTTGAATTTAATTAATAATTTTATCCGCTGAAAATTTATTTGACGAGTGAGAGAAAAGCTCCATTCGCCTATATTTGAAATTCATGAACAAGACTTATTCGTTGCATGGTTAATCGTAATTTATAATACCATTGTTTTGACGACAGCAGCGCATGAATAACATGAAAAACATTTAAGCACTCTTGAATTTCACTCTGAAAATTAATGTTTATGATGAAACTTTTCAGTTATGCCCACATTCAATGAGCCATTACAAGGTTGGACGGACAATTTATTAGGTCCATGTGGTTTGATCACAGGAATAGGTATTGGAGTTATTCATACGTGCCTGGTTGATCCTACTAAAAAGGCTGATTTCGTACCTTGCGATATGGCCTGCCAGGCTATCATTGCCACTGCCTGGAAAACTGGTATCACTGAAAAAAAGTAAATTATTTAATTCTTTATTCAATTAAACAAAAATAGTTTCTTTAAAAAATGTCGCTAATTTGTTTATATTTTATTTTTTAAAATTACAATTAAAGACTATTTAGATTTTTTATGCTTTAATCTATTTAATTTCAAGAAAAAAGAAATTATTATTTTTAGAAACGAATGATAAAAAAGATACAAAATACAAAATCTTTTTCAGACCTGGAGGTTCAGTTGATGTGTTTAATTACACAAATCAATCCCCAGCTACTTGGGGCGACGTGAAAATTGCATGTTTAGATAATCTTTACAAAAATCCTTCAATGTACATCGTATACTACCCTGACGTTTCTTTTACCACCTCAAAGAGAAATTTCATAATTTATCAGTTTTTCTTGCAGTACATCCCTGCAAAGATAATTGACTTTTTGCTTCAACTTAGAGGAAAAAAACCATTGTAATTATTATCATTCTATAAATTCTAACAATTCTCACTTTAGCAAAACTTGATGCAAACAATTTTGATTTTCAGTTTGTACAAGATATACACGATCGGTATGGCTCACTCATTAGTGCTCAAATTTTTCTCATGTGCTGAGTGGGATTTCCGTTGTAACAATGTCATGAAATTGTATAAAGAAATGGATCCGAAAGATAAGGAGCTGTTTCCGTTTGAATTCTTAGATTTCAATTGGGACGAATACTATAGACGATTTGTTGCGTTCCTTAAAAAAATGTATTCAGACCGAATGTTAAAAGCAAATCTGATTAAACAACCAAAACAACCGTTCACCCATGAACAAGAAATGAAACACATAAGAAAGTAAGTCTAATTACGTTAATTTAACTGAAATGAAATTTCTAATTGTATAAATATAAACCAGTTGCCAATGTAAAGGAACTTTGTTTAATTAACTATTGATGTATTGACGTTTCGAAATATTTATTATTTCATTATCAGATATGTTGATATAGAAATTTAAAATTTGTCCCAAAAATGTTATACAAGTTAAAAATTACTCAATCATTTTTTGTCGAATATTTGTATTTTTTTCTAATTTCTAATTCTTTTTTTTGTAGGTTGTACAGAATCCATCAAATCTTGAAAGGATTATTATATCTATTTATCCTATGGATACTTTATGTGGTGCTTAATGGAACTATATCTATTATTTTTAAGTAATTTAAATTTGAATTAAATGAATAAATGTAAGTAAATTAGAAATTACTTAGTACTAAGTAAATTAGACACACATAGTTTTATATATACAGAATGTTTATTCGCAATGTATATAACGGATATGAAAAAATATAATAAATTTGCTGGTTTTATATAACAAATAAAGCTGTGTCTTATGTAGTACACAAATTTACAATAGATTCATATACATATTATTAATATAAGTATAAATAGTAAAAAATCATTCTACGGATTCGGACGGAATTTGTATAATAAAATGATGGAATATGATAGAATGATTTTCCACAATATAATCGCTTCGAGATTAGAAACGACATGTCAAAGTTTGTCAATGATTCAAAAGTGTGCAATAGTTGTGCGCAATTTTCATGGACGGAAACATTCATGTTAGAGATCATGTGGATTAGATTTCAAGGCACACATTAAAATAAGAAGCAAAGAACACTTTTGGTTCAAAGGCACTATATCTAATAACAAGTATAAAAAGATCGATTATTTGTTCTAAATATGGACGGTATTTTTTCAATACAGTTATCTTACTGAGATTCAAAATTATCTTACAACATTTTGACTGTTTTTTTACAATAAATAAGTTTCTGTTTTGGGTATAAAATTTATCCAATTTTCAAGTTTCGGGTATTAATATTTACAGAAACTCATTTTTGATTATGAAAAAGTAACGACGAAATGTTTGTTTAACAAAATATCTTATTTGCTATGCGTGTGTATATATAAAGTCTCATACACACATTTTAAGAATCAAATACTATTTACCAATTAGAAATTTGATTACCAATTGGTAAGAAATGTTAGTTTTTAATTCACAGGCATTGTGGATACTGTACTATGCGGCGTCGTCGGTCTCGATCCAGCGATTGAATGAGTCATCGATGCGTTTAAAGATTGCATTGTTCCAATCTAAAATTTGAAAAATGCATTAATTATATACCATAGTTCGAATATTTTCCCCCATTGCTTGTATTTTAATAAAATTGATATGTCTTGAAATTAGATGTCTATTAAATATTACTTAATAATTATTTACTTTTATTGAAAATAAAATGAGAAAAATTCTTACTCTCAAATGTGCGATATCCTCCAAACGTGTCAGGTCACACAGTTCCAAATATAAAGAGTAGACCAGAAGCCAGCCATAAATCGATAATGGGATGAAAAGACACCAAAGGAAACACATCATAAAATTGTATGCGAAAATCATGTCGTTGACAATGCTTGAAAAAGTGAAAGCAAACAATCGGAATATCGTGAATATTGCAAAGCAGTACAGCCAAGGTACCATCTTCTTTTCATATTCTTTTCGCAGACCTTTGATCAAGATCACTGATGTTACGATCAGAGCAATCGCTCCAAATATCGAGAAAAGAGCAAATACTATTAGACAATTACGAACTGAAACACAATTAAAAATAAATGTTATTATAACAGTTATTTAAAAATAAATAGGTTTTATCGAGTATTTAAATTGTTTCATTTTTACCATGTTTATTTCCAACGTAGACGAACTCATAAGATATTAAATAGTATCCGGTGTGAACTGATCCTGGAGCTGCTTGGGCTAAACAATAAATATCGAAAACTGCTGTACCGATTGTAAACAACCCTAAAAACTGTTATAAAAGCTGTTAGAAATTATTTTTTATAATTAAAATATTATAATTTTTTTCTAAGTGGTTTATTAAAAATATATTTATTTTATACAAGTTTTTTAGCACTAGAATAAGTTAACATAAATGAGAATTTTAATATAAGATAAATATATTCAATACCATAAGTCAAAATTTTATATTTTTGTTTAAAGCGAATAATATTGATGTGACATAGATTTTAGTATTTTTAAATAAAAATATTTTCTGATCATGTTTTTATAGTTGATGTTTTATTGCCATGAATTTGAATTGTCATTGATTGAGTAATAAATAATAGATACAATATGAAGTATTATATACATTATAGTCTTTTTTCACATTATATCAGTTATCGTGACTTTAAGATCTGTTTATTGTGACATTTTTCAATTCCAATGGAACTCACTGCATCTTTTATCACGAAAATTGTATACCGTAACATTACTATATAAGTTGGTTTGACTTTTTTTGATTGTGATGAAACTAAATTAAAATGTATAATAAATTTTATAATTTTATTTTATCATAAACAATTTAAATATTTTTATAAAAATCATTGAACAAAGAAAAATATTGAATAAGTAAAAAAAATAAAATAAAGTAAAAGTTTGAACATTACATTTTTTTCTTGTTTTTACTTACATTATTTATTCACATTTTTTTATCATTATTGTTCATTTTTAATGGACCACTTGTTTTTCAACTTTACAGAACAATAACATAGGTACTAACGATTATCAGTACTTAGATCAAGTCTTGCTTTACGTTCTCTATTAATTATGCATATATTAATTGTCCAGCACTAACCACAGTTTTAAAAAACAGTGCAGTTAACTTAATTGTACCCTATATCGTATTTCTAAATATTTAAATTACTATTATTATAATAATAACCTTTTTTTATTAACAAATATATTCTTTAATTCATTGTTTCTATATATTTTAAATATATAAAATTTTGTGTATCAGAGCACTCTAAATTCAATGTTAAGACAAGTAGCTTTTGACAGATAATTAAAAAGAAACAGAAACTTAAATTTTTTGTTTATTTTGCTAAAAATTATAAAAACCATATCGACTAGTTTGTAAGTAATCAAAAATCGTTCATTTTATGAGGATGATTACTATGAATTTTCTACTAAATAATAGATTATTTTCAATATTTCATATTTTCTCAGTATTGTTACGAAAACAAGTACTTATATCTTACACCAAAATTCAAGTTTAGTACGAGTAATTTAGTACCATTCATTTAATACTGAATATAAATTTGTATAATTTGACTTTTAATATTGAACAAAATGTTTAAATTTCAGAAATATAATTATTTAAAGTTGTTTTCATTAGTTTAATTATATATTACCAGTGAAAATATCGCTGTAACCATAGACCCTCTTTGTATATCTAAGACATAAGCATTTGATAGAATGGGTTTCTGGTACCATGGAATTCTAACACTTTTCACTGATCTCGACGATCTGAGATTTGCACTACTCCGTGTTGTCACGTGTGAATATACAGATGGTGTCCCCATACTTGGCGATTTTTTACCATACATCATTTTCATATCCTAAAATATCATTGAAAAATAAAAAATAAGCACCAGGTCACTCAGAATAAAATATTAGTAATAAAAGCACAACAATTTGCAAAATAAAATGCTCCAAATATAAAAAAGGTTTTATTCACAAATGAAAATATGAATTTATCAATATTTAATAACTTACAATAATATATAAATATGCAAAATTTAAATAACAAAGTAGCTAAAGGTCATACAATTAATAACAATAAAAATGATTGTGCAAATGAATGGAAAGCGAATTGCAAAACTTGCCATTGTTACGTGAATTAAAGCAGCAAAAATCGTTAGCTGAAATCAAAAAATCAAGAGGCAACACTTGACAAGCCAAACTGTGTCATTTATGGCACACCCATAAACAAATGTCGATTAACCTAGTGACCCATCCGGATAATCTTTTGACGCATGGAATCCGTTGATTTCACTAAAGCAATACTAGTTTGGTAAAGAGGCGCGAATCGTTCAAAAAATCGATCTATAGAACGAAAAAGACTATATCAAATGTAAACAGTCAACTGCCATGAAAACGTTTTTAGACACGCCTTAGTCAGGAAGGTCGGTCTTTGAATTTTCCGTCGATCACAACGCTGCTGATGACGCATATCATCATACTGACCTACAGAGAGCGCAGCGATCGGTTTCTGCGTGGGAAAATGCGAATGCTTGAACTGACTTGAACTGAATTAGAAGACAATAATAAAATAAATAAGTCATGGTCAAAAAATGAAAATCTTGAAACTGCAAATTTTATTTTGTGCTTTGCATAAAATGTTAAGAGACTTTCTTATTCAAAAAAATAAAAAATAATATAAAATTTGCGTTTTTAAAAAATGCGAAAAAGTTTATATACCTCTTTTATAAATTGTTTGAAAATTTATTTTTTTTTAATTTAATGTTTGTTTTAAAAATTGAGGGGTTAATAAAAATAATTTTCATGAAATAATTTAAAATTGTTTATTAATCATTTGTAAAATAATAACCAGTTGTTTTATTTAAATTTGGAATTTACAATGTATTGGAATTAACAAATTAACATTTGTTTGCAATGAAAAATGTTTTTTCACAAGCAAAATGCAAATATGATTGAAATGCAAGCTTAAAATAAAAATGTTTGAGTATTTTTTCAATTACAAGCTAATATCTTATCTGAAAGGGTACAGGTTAAAAGAACTCAAGTGTTTTCTGTTTCATCATCTTACATGCTTTATTTGTATATCACGTTGACATGCGCATTGCACTTTAATTGAAATTACACTTAAGTACAATTCATTTTCAAATTCACTCTTTATCACTCTGCAAATTCACTCTCGGAATTTCACCACCGTCTTATTTTAATAGAACAACATTGTCTTCTGAAAATCCTTTTTTTCATTTTCATTCATTATTTCTCCATTTATAAATTTCAAATAAATTATCACAATAATACAGTTGGAAATAAAAAGAAGAGAGTTGTCGTTAAATCAAACGTATGGTAAATTGTACAATACTGAGAATAATTTAATTGTCAAGTTTCGTGATTGTTGACTATTTTGATTAACAAAAATTGGGAAAACAAAATATAAACAAGGCTTTTCCATGATCTCAAACCGACGACCAATCACGAAACTTGACGAGTGGTTTTACGGCGACCGTAAAACTGACTTGCCTATTCCATCTATTTTTTACACGAGAATAAATAAATATGCCTAATAGGTGACAAATCGAGGCCGCGGCAGCATTCCACGGCGATGATACGCGCTATATTTTTCTGATAATTTCGGCGCGGTCGAAAGAAGGTAAAAATGTCTGCTCAAGAATCTTGTTGACAAGAACTCGCGGGTTTAATCAGATCGCGCTTACTCATCACTTTTTTCGAAATTAACAAACACCAGATAACGGCCGTATCCAATCGAATCTGATCCAATTATTTTTGGACGTCACATTCGGTTTCCAACAATTACACAGCGTTGCCCGCAAGTTTGTGTGATTGTTTATAATTCATATATTTGTATTTACACTTCCAACAATCGAAAACCAAATGTTCCGTTAAATTTGAATCTGCTGATAGGAAACGAATTTTTCCTTCAAAATAAACATTTAGTCCAAAATTTATTGTTGCGCAATGTCGCCAGCAAGTTAGCGCAACATTTGGACAAAGGGATTTCTCGGCGGCGATTGGATACATGAATTAGCACTCGGGAACAGCTGCCAACGAGATTTGTCACGATCACAAATCTTCGTTAAGTTGAAAGCTCTTAAAACCCGCATTTTCGGAATTCCTGGACAAAAAAGTCGGGTCACGTAACGGCCATTATCGAGCTGATACTTCTCCGATCAGTACAAAAGTACGCTTAATTTAAGCAATAAATTAAATAAATATGGCGATAATATGAGTAACAATATATGACTCGATAACCAAAAGAATGTCCCGCAATCTGCAGTGCTCGATGATTTAATACAGTTTCGGAATGCTTCAAAATCGAAATCGCGCACCGGACATTCTTTACGCAATGAACCAACGGCTGATCTGTTTTACCGACCGAGCAACAACCTTTGATGCTCAAAGATGAGCCGTTTTTTGAATTAACCGTTACATTGCGTTTCCGCGCTGACTGTTTTTTATTTGAAAAAGGTTCAATTTGCTTCTCAATTTGGATTTTTATGTTCGTTATTCTCACTCTGTCGGTAAAGTAGACCAACTTTTGTTTCATTACTCAAGATGAATACTCGTCATTTAATACAAAACTCAATCGAACGAAGTGTCAATGCGCTTCGAAAGTATATTACTTTTTATACACTGAGATAAACGTTTACTGAGATTACAAAATGGAACGATTAATAATCACGATCGCAATACTGAAGGACAAATTGTTTAGTTCCGACTTTCTCAGTGTACAGCGTGCATTAGTTCGCTCGAAAATTTTCCGTCAAATACCATACGAAAAACCGATAATACTGGTCAAATGGCGAGGTACCACATCAGTGCTGACAATTTGCTACATCTAAATAAGATTAATTCAAAATCTGACGCTCGTCCTCCTTTTCGTCCTCCATTTGTAACTGAAAATAAAATAAAAACTATTATTTTTATAATGAAACTTTGTGATTTTCTTTCCTTTTCTATTTACTTTGTGAAACAACGGATGATGTTTATTTGAAATTCAAACTCTTCTAATATTGAGACGCACTTTTGAAGTGGCGTTATGATTGTTGCAAGATAACGGTTAGTATTCAAATTTGAAAATGCCATTGCTTGATATTATCGATGCGACAGGTTTTTTAATATTAAACACTGACTGATCATTACTATGAAAATTCAGGCATTTTTTTACTTTGAATTCTGCTGTGTCGAAAATTCCAAGCAGTTCCGTCGACAATATTATACATTTCTTTTCAAATAACGGAAATTTCCAGAATAAATCTGTGGAATTTTTTTTAGATTTTTGACGGTATGCAAAGCTGAATTTCAAATTATGAAATCGTTATTTTATGCAACAATCAATTTTTCTGCAATTATTTCTTGTTTAGTTCGAGAGTTCAATACAATAATTTAGTTTCAGTTGAAAAATCATTCATCCAATTAAGATTTTCTTGATAAAAAAATGTGCGATTAAAAAGTTGAATTTCAAAAAAGTCGCAATTAAAATCCGAAAATTGTATTGATACATCGAGAGAAACTCGATATATCGATAATAAACAACGAAACAGTAATATTTATTTGTTTTGATTAAGAAGTCAACTTTTTCGCGGAAAATTGCAAATGTGAATCTCGGTTATATCATAAAGTAACCGGGATCAGGGTTCAAGCGATGACTTTTTTATGTCCATCATCTTCCAATTAGCAGCGGCTGGCTGCAGTGATAGATCGAGCGTTTCAATATAGCCACGTTGAGAGTTTTCTTCCGCAAAAATTGTTGAACCCAAGATAAAAACGCGCCATCCGTTAATGTGATTGTTTGCATGAATCATTACTTAGAGATTTATCGACTTACCCAAGACTGAATCGGTATCTCGTTCTCGAATTCCTCCGAGTCGAAGTTTGATTGCACAGGTCGCAACTTTTGCAGAATTATGGATTCGGTGGATCGTCTCTTGCGCCCACTAAAACAAACAAACATTCTTTTTGGTCATAAATCGATTTCTTCTCTTCCCGACGAAATCAATTAATCATTTTTTTTTCATACTTTGCTGTTTTTCTTATTCTTTCATTTTTCTCATTTTTCAATCGCAATCAATTTTCATGAAATATCTACATGTTAGGTAAGGTCTTGAAAAAATAGACGGAAAACGCTAAGTTTAGGTGCGCTGAAAAATGAGGAAAGTTAAAAAAATATCACTAGCGTTCTTCTCAAGTCGATAATTTTACACCAAGATTCTATTTTAAGCTTTTTATGCTTAAGTTATTTAGATCTATCAGATTCATTTAATTTTGTTCATTAGTCATACTCCGATGGGTTTTTAATTATAAACATTTTTCTGATCAAGGCGAAGTTCGTCTTTGCCCCTTGTTTGTCCGGCAGACCTCGTTAAGTCTGCTGTTGAATATTCAAATTTCAAATATCGCGCCAAATTCGGCGTTGGGATTTCCCGAGTTTCATTCGAAAAAGTGGGATAACGTTTGATGGCTTTCAAATTCCGATCTCTTTGCTTACGAGCTGTAAGAATGTTTTTGAATTTCCAGTTTCACATGATATTTTTAGCGGAATCACATTTTTTGCAAAACTCGAAGATTTACTTTTCACTTTATTTGCATAACCGAACAAATGATAGGTTCTAATAGTTTTTCAGAAAAGAACAGCGTCACATTACAGTGAAAAAAAGTTTGCAGAAATTTGACAATATAAGTTTAAGAAGCTTTTTTTATTTTCATTCTGCAATCATTTCTTTTCACTTTTTTAACAGCTAATAATTTTTTCGTTTTTTATTCGTTAATGAAAATATTTTCGTGGTCAAGAACAATTGCCGCGGTTTTTCACGTACAACTAACTTTGTTTACTAATTACACGAGACTGAACATTGTATTGTAGATTATAATATATATACAAGCGTGTAGTTGTGTTCGCGTACAGAATAAATTTCGTAAACAATTTGCCTAACCAAAATTCATCGAGCAAAGTTCACGACGACATAAAATCAGTTTATCTGTTCAGTCTTGACCGCCTTTTGTACTATCCTTGGTGAGAGGTCATTATTTTTTGACGCCCAAGTCCAATGCTCAGATTTTGTCGCATCATTTTCCGGAACAATCTTCCTCCGAGGCTGCTTTCTAGATAAGCAAAAATTTTCCACTCGATTTTCAAGAGGGAAAAAAACGAAAAGTTGATTCTTAAAATCGACGAATTTCTTATCGTTTTTATGCTAAAAGAAATCCAATTATGAATCATTCGGTTGTTTCAGACGCTCTCGGAATTTTTCACTTTTCTCTTTTTTCTCACAACTTGATATCGCTCGGAGTCTAGTCGTTCTTAATTATGATGAATAAAAGATTGCTTTGTTTTTTATTCGTTTTTGCAGATCTTTTTCTCGTCACTTTCGTTCACCGGATCGAAATTTCGTAACGGGACCTCGCCTCTTCTTATTTATTCACTATTATTCGTAACGTCTGTTCTTGATCGGCACGCACTGACCTATCGCAATATCAATTGTTCAGTGGTGATTTTCATTTTTATTTATTCAAATTTGGAAAATTATTGTCACTTTTTGAACTCGTAACAAAATTGTGCAAAAGAACTAAAGATTTATTTTTAGTTTTTTTTTTTTTTTCAATCAATTCCAGAATGCAAAAACAGTAAAATACGTCAAAAATTGTTTTGGTGATTTTTTATGGTTTTTTCAATTTTCTTTTAATTTGTTTTAGATGAAAAAGCAGTTTAGTGATGGCGCTGCGGTGACACTTACATTTTAGCTGGATCCACTCGGCCAAAACCGACGGGAACTGTAACCAATCTGCCCTTCATGTTGGCCAGGGCCAGCAAAGTTTCAAGTTCCGCGAGTCTTTGATCGGAGACACGTTTATGCCTGTTGGACAAAGATAAAAAATTCATTGCTAATTATAATTGCAAATTTGTTTCATTACCTCTTCATTCGCAGTCTTATTATCCAATCGAACAATTTATTTCATTGTCTGTGCGTCACTAGCACACATTTTGACAAAAAAACTCGGACAAAAAACAATTAATTAAAAGATATCAAAAATGAATCACTTTTTTCGCTCGCAGCAAAATCATACAAACATTTTTTCCACGTTTCGACACAAGTGAGTGGGAGAACAAAAAATAATCGTCCATAATATTTTTTATGTCCACGCGGAAACATTTCATATGAAAGTGTTTCGTTTACATTTTTTCATCAATTTTTTCACACTACTGAAATGATTTTTTTATTTTCAATTTGATAACAGAAAATCGGATAATTAACTTCCCGTTTTGATAATTTTCAATTCTAAAAATTAAGTTTTTCAAAATTTGCTTACAAATAAGTTTGAATAATTTATTCTGTACTTCTAAAAAGAAAAATATTTGACAGTAAAACCTGACAACAACCTATAATAGTTTTTCACCATTTAAATCACATTGTATTTGAATGAAAATTTCAATTTTTCACTGTTTGCATTTGACATGACTTTAAATTTAAAATTATTCAAAACATAAGTTGAATTTTATAAAAAATTTGTAATTATGTTTATTTTCAAAATCGCACCTGGTAATCCTTCCTTCTGGGCGAGCTTGAACCATATCTGGTATCAAGACGAAAATAAGTGCAGTGGCCAAAAAAAAGGTGGTGAGTTTGTCCCCGTTGGTCATTTTGAAAATTGGTAGATAATCCAAGAAAACAGGAAAACCAAAGGAATCACTGACCCGCACTAAGGACCAATTTGTTCGCGAACCAAAAACAGGTATCACTATGAGTCCGTGTACTTTTTACGATAGACAAGTTTGTATGTTTCTAGGCTTTTCGGTTTTGCCTTATAGATGAACTGTAGCACGAAGCTGGACGATTCTAGCATATATACTCGTGTTGAGCGACGCCCGTCCCCTCCCCCGCTTCGCGGGCGGTTTTGTCCGCGCGCGGAGATCCTCCCTCGCGGGCAGCGTCGCGGAGCCTTGCGCCGTCCTCCGAGTGCACCAAGGTCCTTTCAAGTGGACCTCTACTTTTTTCTTCTTTTTTGCTAATATTTCTCTTCTTATTTTTTCTTACTGAAATTATATAATGTTTGCATTCACAATAATTGTCATTCTTCATTTCTTTCAAATTAACTTCCCAGACGCCATTTAGAAAAAAATAGTTTTATTAAGCCATTTAACTGGAAATAATTTGAAGTCATTCGTTGCGATTTTAATGCTATTTTATTACTGGCTAGAAAGGAGAACTAAATGGATTAAACAATGAGTCGTTTGCAAAGAAAACAACTTGAGATGACTTGAGATTTTTGGATGAATACTTATTTGAGGTTTTCAATCATATCATTTTGTTAAATTAAATAATTAAATTATAAGTTTTAGATGATTTTTAAGTAAGAAATATTTGATAAAAAATTTCAAAAATCTCCCATGTCAATAATGTTTTTCGAAATTTTTACTATTCAAAGTCAATTGGAGAAAGTTTTTTTTCGAACATTTGTTTATAACAAATAAAATTGTAAAAAATAATTTTCCTAGAAATAACGTAATTGAAGACATAGTTTTCACATATTGCAAAACATTCTCCATTGTAATAAGATGAAAAAAAGGATTAAAAACTTTAAAAATCAAAAACAAATTATTTATTCTAAAACACATCTTTGCTCTGAAGTATCAGAAAAATAATTTTTTAGGTAAAATCATTTATCAGTTATAAAAATTAACGTTTGATAAAAAACTTAATATACTTATTTTTATCATTTATTATATAAAACATGATCATGGAAAAGAAAATTTACAAACAAAAATTCACGAAAAGAAAATTAATCATAAAGTGAAAAAATATACATAAGTTAAATCCTTATATGACATTTTATCAAAAAACTCCAGTCGAGACTTAAGTTGTTTTCATTGCAAGTGCCGTTTTCAGCTGTAGAACAACCGAGATTAATGGTGTTATTTTTACGAAAACCGATCTGAGAAGCTGAATGTTTATAAACAATTTCTTTTATCTAATTCTATCCGCAGGTTTTTCCTATGTTCTGATAGAAGATTCATGTACATTTTCCCATGTGCGATTATCTAACAGAGTCGAATTTATCTAAAAAATGTACGAATCTTTTCAATCATTGTTATAATCCGTACTTTGATCCGGTTTACGTTATGCGCTTTTACTAAATTCCATCGAGAATTTTCTATATGTGATTAATTAATAAAGGACTCGATTGTGCTTTTTGCTTATATGTGTATGATAATAATTAATCTTGATTTCGTATTAATAGATGTATGTCTCATATAATGGCTATAGTTTTTAAGCTGACAAAATACTGACTCGGTGAACTTTTTTTCAAGTGTCTTAAAAGCTGCACTTTTCTGAAAGCGTTAACAAAAAGTCGACGAACGAGAATGAGCGATATGTTTCATGCTGAATTTGGCTCCGCACCTAAGTTATGACGCCGCTTTATCAGGACAATTACACTCTCTTTTTGTGTCTCGATAATAATGTTTTCTCCCGAGACGGCGATTAATCGAATAGAAAAGTGTTTGCTCGATCGTAATTTGTATCTGATAATTGAACAGATCTTCCAGCTCCTCAACCAAAGAATTCGAATAATTTCAAGTGAACTCTATCTTATCGAGAATTTTCTTCGCAATTAATATTTCGATCAACGTTGTTTCTATCGAATTGTGACGTGGCTATTACGTAGCCGCAGACAATAAAACATCAGGTTGGCTAATGACTTTTTATTTGTCGCATTTTTAAGATTAGATTCTTCTCTGCCGAAATTATAAATAAATACAATTATGCTGATGTCATATCATCGACCGATTACTCAAACTTGAACCGAAATGTTGCATCGACTTAAACTCGGTTCAAAAAATGGTACTTCGTTTTTGCGTTTGTGCGCAATTAATTATAAATCATTATCAAACCCAATGTTGAATTTTGTTGACAAAATTATCTTGACAAGTGAATTTCAAATTTTGAAGCGATTTATTTATGAGAGATAGTTTTTTTTGGTTTATACATTTTTAGTTAAAGTTTAAGCTGCATTTCAATCAATCTGAATTACACCTAAATATGAATGCTGATGACATTTTGTCTCCGGAAAGTTACCGTAATAGACATTTTTTGTCGAGCACTGAATCATCGTAAATTTGCATTAAACAAGTGAGCAAGTGCGGCGGTCAAAGATTTCAATTTTCTGCCGCTTGAGCAGCTCCATCGATGATATTTCATTTGTCAATTTCATTCATTTTTATCTGTCTGCGCGATTTCACAAATTTTTCCGTTTTTCCTATCGAATAAGATGTGGCTAAATTTAGATCACAAAGCATTCAAAGTCCATTGCAGTTCTAATACCTCAATATAAGAATAACCATAAACTAAACATTCCACGAGAAACATTCAAAAATTTTGTTTTTGCTGCCGATTCAATTTAACAAAGTCAAGATTTATGATCTTTTGAGCATTAATAGTTATTCAATTCACAAAAATAACTAAAGGAGTCAATTCTATATTTGATACTAAGGCAATGTGCTCTGCGTAAACAATGCAAAATCATTGTTTTTTATATATTCCGTGTGATAGAAATAAATAATTCCTGTTTTATTTTTAGACTGTGGTTTTTATAACTTTTTAAATAGATATTAATGATAAAATAATTTAGTATTTAATGTTTATTAAT
>JABFQD010002160.1:0-15941 GCA_022817045.1 Psix sp. ZL-2020 | reverse complement strand
TGAAAAAAAAACTAGTACAATTATATCAAATCACTATAGTCATTTTGTCAATATTTCATGCAAATAATAATTATGTACCGTTAGAAAAAAAAGTTTCGATTATTTTTATTAAAACTAAACTAGAACATAAATACAAGAGAATTCATTTTTGGATACACAAATGAGACATTTTTAAAAACTAATTACACAGTTAATATATGATTTCAATCTACAAAATTAATCAATACAAAATTTAAAACATTCAATTCACATTCAATCCTCCACTTAAAAGTTATATTCAAATCATGCGCCTTTAAAGTAATACTGTACATGATCTGTAATACATTAAATCATAATTCTGAAATGGAACATATCTACTGTTTGAACGTATTAAATTTTCAAATCCGCAATAAAATTTCTGTAACTTCGTTGTCAAGCGGAAATAATATGTTAACCAAGATTATATGTGAATAAAATGAATGAAATTCTTCTTCTGAATTCGCTATGTTTTAATAACATACTTAGGCAATTTCCCTTTATGCATTCTTAAAATGTGAACAAGTAAAGGGACAACTGTCCTTTTGACTTGGTCTCTTTATTGATATTTTTCAACATGACGTAAAACCATCAATGGCTGCAAAAATATATTTATTATTTAATTGATAAAAACCTTTTCAACCCCCATTGTACAGTTAGCATTGAAAACCACGACCTTCCACATCTTCATGGAACTACCATAAAGTTTTACAGGCGGCTCTCATCTAAATTGGCCGCTTTTCTCAACACCAAAGCTGAAACCCTCGTTCCTTTGAAACTGCGGCGAAAATTTCGAGAGAAATTAACAAAATACCTCTCCCATTTGCAACAGAAGCTGCAGAGTAGACAAGAAGAAGTGGAATAAAGTAAAAAGGGCGCTCGAAACGCGCTATTTTCCATTTTCGTAATTCATTCATCAGCGACCCCTATTTAAGCTCCCGCTTTCTAGCAGGAATTTCGCGGGGTCAAGTACAGCCCCCAGGTCGTTTTCGACATATCTCGGAGAAACAGAAAGATTTTGATTCGAGCTTTTTTAATTCCTCTACTTACACACTCGCGCCCATTTCCGAATATATGTGTCTTCATTCCTCAGTGTGGTTGTGCCCGTGCGCGCGCGCGCCAAGGGTGAACGACCGAAAGGTAAGGGTATTAGGCTGCTACCCTTTATACGTGCCAAACAGAGACGGAAACATATGCGCGCGAATCAGAGAAGAGGAGTCCGCGACCCAAACGCCCTCTTTGCCTCTTGGCTTCTTCATCGAGCCACCGAAGGGGATCAATACTGGCCACGTGGTGTGGCAGTGACGCCACAGCAACTGCGATTCTTACCCTCCTTTGCGTGTTAAAACGCATCTTCAAAAGCGTTGCGGAGGGTTCAAAACAATTCGCCGCGGCTTTTTTTCTTGTACATCTGCCCCCAATCCTACTTACATCTTCAATAAAATCTACATTTCTTTCATATGTATCAAGCCACGTCGAACTTTTTCAATTCAATGTTGCTGATGGTTTTGATTTCTAAAGAAATGGTGTTTATTCAATTTCTCTAATCATTAAGCATTAAATAAGTAACAATGAGTTCTAATCAAAGTTGAGTCGGTATTATTTTTTGGAAAAAATAATGGTTTTTGAGAAATCTTTGAAAAATGACATAGGAAGCCTTACCTTATTTTTTTAATTCGTCTGAATAAAATATGACTTTAAATACAAATTACGAATAGTAATTTATTCATATTCTTTTAAAGCAATCATTTTTTATAACTTTAAAATTTAAATATACTAAAATACAACATGACAATTTAGATTCTATACCTTAAAAGTAATTAAAATTAGAATAAAATACTATAAAATTGGAATTCTGTCGAAGTGAAATTATAATAGTCATTGGTTACTGTCTCTTTCAAAATATTTTTGAGCAAATATTGGAAAACCTCTAATTACAATAAAAGTCCATACATTTTTGTAATTCAAATTTCTTTATTAACATTTTGATCCAAATATAGTATTCGAGATTTTCCCCATGGGAATTAGACAATTTTCTAAACATCTTCTAGTCACGGGATGACTTGATATAAAAGTTAAAATAAATGCCGCCTTCGCATCCCATATCGCTTATTGAGGCACGTCTTGTAAAACGTGACTTGCCGCACGCCATAGTCGGAGTCTAAACAATTGCATTGACCCAGTTTTGGCTGGTTGAAGGATAAAAGGCGATAAAAAAGCTCTTCTTCTTTGTCATCGACTTTCCACCGTCCGCGCTCATCGGCAGGGGTTGTTAACTCGGGTCAAATATCGAATCATCGTGATTATTTTTGGAGCCGCATTCGATCCGTCTTCTTAAAGACGGATCACGTGCGCTCTGCGCATCCGCCGACTCGAGTGTGTACCCTTGCCGATCGGGCCGAAAGAGGGTTGGGTAGTTTTGCGCATCGCACACCCCTGACTTCGAGTCTAGGTCGGTCATTCACCCCAAGACAATCCCCCGAGTTACGTCCGCCCCTGCGTCAGCCTCCCCACCGCGCAGCCAAGAGCTTAGGTAACATCCCCACTCGGGCGCGTGGTGACGTCATCGCCGCTTCACGCTAGCATGTTCCCTCTCTGTCTACTCTTGGCGATAGATGGTTCTTTTTCGAACGAGTTACGGGGATGAATAATCATAGGCGTAGTCCCACGCAAAACCTAGATTCGATTTTTTTGCTAATGTTTTTGACAAAAAATCGTAATTTTATGGCCCAGAATAAGTACCAGTGATTAAAACATTTCTCTCTGGAGAAAAACAGAGTTTGATTCCGCCAAATTCAGTATTCATGATTTAAAAAAAATTCAGAAATCATTTTAAAGATTTCATTAAAAAAGCCATATCGATAAGATATGTGTTATGAAAATAGGTTATAAAATAACTTCTCGAACATGAGAATGGTCATTCCTATTAATCCCCATTTCCTTTGAATTCGAAGTTTTGCTAACTGTATATAAGTGAAATGGAATGGGGAAGTGAATTGCCGTGATTTTATGTAACTTACGCGAGATTGGAAGGAGCTTAATATATAAAGACATTGATAGTTATGTGTAGTTATGATTGTGATATAATTCGCGAAAAAAGTTAAATTTAGCTGGTCGGATCGAAACTTTGTACAAACAATTCATACCACTCAGCATTTTTCTGATTTTGTTGTTTTCAGTTTTAAAGCTTTTCACTATTCATGTTAACAAATTACAGAATTAATGCTAGTGTATATTCAAATTGAATTATTGAAAAATGAATAAGAAAGTGCAAGATCACGATCTTGTTTGCAATGAAATATGAAACGAATCGCGATTTGTATATTATGATTTATTATATAAAATTAATGTTTATTTTATGAACTGTGACTATTCAACCATTTTGATCTTCTAAGATATAATTGTAACTAGACAATAGAAAAATTAGCTGATAAATAAACAGATTAATTTGCTCTTAATTCAATATAGAAATATTTTTTTATCTAAAAAAAAGAAACATCACGTACTTAAAATTATTATCCATTTAAAAAAAAAATATTTTCTACAAAGTATGCAGCAATTTACCATATACTTTAAAAAAATACTTTGCAAGTATTCTTTTATAAACCAAAATATTAAAACAAAATATTATAACAATATATAACTACACATTTTATAATGTGATAATAATTTTTAAAACTATATTTTGTAATTAAAATAATTCTCGAATTGAAAGATCTGTAACGGTAGAAACTTGATGACTAGCGATTTTGCGAGGACAAGAAATAAAATCGTGATCGACATACGAGTATCGATTAATAACCAGTAACGAACAATCGTTTGCAAACAACGGCGGACGCAGCTAAAAATGTATGTTTTCCGTGAAACACGCGCGTATATCGGTCGGCAACGAAGACTCAAGAAGAGAAAGTTACCGACCTCGGGATTCGTGCGAGTTCTCAACCTGCGCTCGTTGTCGTGGTTGAAAATCGCGCGCTATTTTCTTGCAAAATCTACTTCATTAATATCCGTCAGATCGGCCCTTTTCTCGCAGCGGTCATAAATCTAAAGTAGTTATTAACAGATAACGACTCTGAAAATCCCTGACAAATTAGTTCTTACAGTTTGACAATCGGTTCGATTAATCATTACAAGGAGCAAAACAGTGCCAAGTTATTCGGATGGATTGAAGCGAACGGAAAAACATGTAGCGTGAAAAAACGTCTCACGGAGGTTGAGATTTTTCTCGGCAAAGCGCGAGTTACGTTGTCCGCCGATTTCTCACCGATTCAATGAGAGCCACTGTTTCGGCAAGGCTATATAAAAGGTGAATGCATCGGCGCTTCCTACATTTTACGCAATTGATCCGTCGAACGGTTCGCACGTTTTCGCATAGTCGAGAACACTTTGCTCTCAGGTGCCACACCGCTGCTCGCTTTTATCTTCCCGAACGCTTGGAATTATCTATGCACAATCCGAACCGATTTGCATCTTAGCCGCGATCTTCATTACGATCGCGCATTGTTTTCCAAGCTGAATGAACACTTATATAATTCTAAACAAGGAGGGATGAAAAAAATGAATGTCCGGTGAACAATGGCGGTCTGGGAAACCGCGATTTTTCTCCAACTTCCATATCGGTTTGGATGTTTATTTCGAAATCGGCAAAAAAAAAGCAAAAGAGGTTGGCGTAAAAGTTGTGCGTGCCTGAAAAGTGGTGCCCTTTGCGTCGCATAAATTCAGTGAAAGCCGACGCGAGACCTTGACCTTCCTTTAGCCGAATTCCGACAAGTCAGCGAGTGCGCGTTTCGTAACGCACGCTGCCGATTAAGGTAACGTTCGAATCGGTGAAAGGTACGGCTCGTCCGTGCAATATGATCGGCCGCGAAAACGAAAGGATGGCCAGACGCGCGAGCCTGTCGTCGCGCTCGTTACTTCCGCACTAGACTTTCTCTATTGTCCTGAACGGTAATAACAAAAGTAAGTTCGTTGAACCTGACAACGCAAAAGGCACCGTTCATTTGCGTCCGATAATTATGCCTTCACACGTCTCTGAATTAGGTTTCTATTTCGACATCAACAATGCGCGGATTTGAATATCAGGGCGTTTGACAAACATGCTTTGTGCACATCCGCTCGCTCTTAAGATGAAACTCGGGTTTTGTGATAAGGTAAAAATGGCCCGCTGAATTGCAGAGAAAACAATATGAAAACGCCGCAGAAATTGCTGAATGTAATACGTGAAAAGCGGAGGGCAAATTCTGCGCGCTCATTTGAGCAGAAAAACCTGTTTTCTTTTTATGACGAATTAGAGATCCTGCGTTGTTATGACTCATAGTTGGTTTCGTGCATATATTCTATATATGTATAGTAACAACCACGTAGATTTCATACATCTTTTATCCTCGTTTTGCCATAAGAGTAGGGCGAGTTGAATAGTGAAACAGGATTGAAATAAGTTAGTTACATACTAAAGTTCGTATTAATGTAGTTTTACATTTCGTAGAACTGCGTATGGTACTATTCTGTAAAGAACTTCAACATACACAAAACACGTGTAACCATAAATAAAACTGTAAATCATGTACGAATTATATAAAACAACATAAAAAATAATACTTCACACAAACTTGATACATATATGCACTTGGTAAATATATGTACTTCTAGAGATGTACAAAATACGAATATAATACACAGGCACCATATATGATGCTTAATTAATAATAAAAAGTTCAGTAGGATGAGTATACAAAATGTACTAAAAATTTCTTGCATAAAGAATAAAATCATGCTTTGAAAGTATGTGAAAGGTAAACGTGAAATATACATCTGAAATCATGTACGGAACCATAAATGGAATTCGAACGGAACATCTAAAATAATGGTTAATTGTATGAAAAATCAAATGTTGAATCGAAGCAAAAGTTAAGAAAACGTCGTTTCTTCGTTTATAATATGAAGTTCACTCGAAGGCAATCAAAATTAATCATGAACTGTACAAGTTTACAAGAAATCTACGGCGCGTATGACTGACATTCTAAAACAAGATAAATTCGAGTTTTTTCCTCGGCGAAAGCCTGATTGTTTATCACGATAAGAATCTCGCTCCACATACGACGTATGTCGCAAGACCAACAAGATAATAACGTTAGCGTCATTAACGCACATCTTCTTACACTTTACGTCTTGATACTGTTGAGCAAACGGTTAACACGAATGGTCGTACCGGTTATCTCGGCACTTCTTACAACATTTCTTCCCCGGGCGCAAACAGGCGCGAAATTTAACGACTCCACGTTTTCTCCGATTCGACTCGGCGTAATCGCTGATTAATTACCGCGACGTCGAAAAGATACGTTGCCAGCTGAAACTCGCAAGTAAATCATACCGTTTGTTCAGCAGGCCCAGACCGAGAGTCTTATTAAGGAGACAGGGAAAGGTCAAGCTGCCGACTACGAGGAAGTGTTGGCGTACAATAATAAACAGCGAACACTTTCTACACTATCTCGGAACGTGGCTTCTTCCGACAGTGCTGTCTTACATTGAACGTACTATGGCGTTCTCATGCTATATCCAATATGGTTGCGTAAATAACCTCAAAATTGAGTACACCATGATAAGGCGCATTTAGAATTTTTTCGCGATGTGACTAAAGCGTTACCGTAAATTTCAAGCAAGCACGTTCGCGTAAAGCCTTGAAGTTGACGTTGACGCGTCAAAATTTACGGGAACCTATTCCCATCAAATCCGTACGGCTATCAAAACACACAAATAAGGATTTAAAAGTACACTTAGTGTTTTTTGCGAACGCTTCCACGTTTTTGTGAAAACACGCCACGAAAAAACATTCCGCCTTAAATTAGAATAAATGCGTAAAAAGTATTGTTTTTATAGTCACGTTTATAAAATTTAACATAAAAACATCTTCATAGAAATCAGAGTTTGAAGTAACTTTAGGAAAAAATGATAAAGTAACGTAGAGTAACTTAGAATAACCGCAAATATGGTGATAATAACGATATAATTATATAGTAACGTGTATGTTACTATAATAATATTATGAAAAATATTAAACTGAACAATCACTCCATTTAAAATAATAACACTGCTGTAACTTCATATGTGAACGTTTTATAGCCGTCGCATTAATGTTAAACAAACTAAAATTGTTTGTTTGTTTTCAATACTTAACAATTTACATGCATATAATTACTCTGTACAAAAATTTCTGGAAATTTAAATTGCATTGTGTAAAATTACCAAATGTACGATGTAATAAAATTATAAAAATGTTCACTAAAATCGTAAACGTATTTAACGGTCATTTAAGAGCTTCATGTTTAACAATAGTAACTTTATTCTAACATTCTACACCCTTAAGGCTTTTACGCAATTATAGCAACATATACTAATAAATAATTATATATCAACTTTAAAATTAATAGACCTAAAACGGAATTAATGCGAAGTATTAGAGAATGTTTTTTAGAAAAGTGAAGTTGAAGAATTATTAAAATTTTACGATATCTTTACTGAAACATTCAGAAAGCCTTTTAGTAACATCTAATTTTTATCAAGAAGAAGTTACTATTATATTTTTAAATAAGCCCTAGAGGTTTAGAATTTTAGAAGAAAATTACTATTGTTGAATTTGAAGCTCTTCAATGACCGTTAATGATTCTGTATTAATAGGAGATTATTATTGATTATTTTAATTGAATATTCAACAGAGATTATTTGAAATGCTGTGTTTTGTTTAGCGTTTAGTCTCGCTTCGAAATCCTCTTCACAATTTAGATCTTTCAATTAACATAAAATAATTGAAATTATTATTATCACATAAAACAATACAAAAACTGATAACATTTTTCAACGTCAATAAATCGAATGTATCCATTTTCATTGAGTTTTACAAACCTGTAAAGTCGATTACATTAAATATATCATTCTCTTATATGATTAGCGTTTAATATTCAATTATAGCAAGCAATTATGATCCCCCATGGATAGAGAATTGCTCTACAATCATTAAAGTATATAATGTTCAACAATGTTAATTTCATTCACGGAGACTCTAAATCTATAGTCCTTGTTTACAAATATAGCTATGACATGCTCTTAAGACTACTAAACGACAGAACATTGTGGTTATACTCCAATACATTTTATTTTACCATTCAAATGTAATTATTATATTTCTTCAGGTAAAAGCTGGAACAAAGCTATTGATAATGAAAAAATAATAAACAGTGATAAACGACTCTCGAGGCACGGTTTAGCATATTTTTACCCCCTAGAACAGTTAGATTTGTTTCGATCGTTTTGCTGCATGTGACCATTAACAAACCAGCAGGGACACGAGAAAGTAAAGCCTATGATTTTCCTAGCACAATGCACATCCGCAGGGCTCCAATATCTTCGATAATAGCACAATGCTAATAGAAAGTTAACGATTCGTTGGACTGTGTGCGCGAAAAGCGACGTCGTAAAAACGGTAATGACTGCACACTCCTAAGGAAGCCATAACTCTGGAATACATTAGTGTATGTATGTGTGTACTTCTCTCGTCGATCGGGGTTAACGAAATGTCGGAAAATTCATTGTGCAAGTCACGCTGCATCGTTTCGCACAATAGCGAAAATTTTAATTACGCTTCCAAACAGCGATTCGCACAAAGAAAGCGCAAGCCTTTCTGGCATGTGCTAATTTTGATCGCATATATGTCCGAGTTTTTGGCACCAAATCTGTAGAGATATGGCCGATTAGAGTGCAAAAATTTTCTTGTCGATTTATAATAAATCAATTATTTTTTTACATAGTACAATGTATATCTCAAAATAATGATATTGGTGAAAAGACATGCATCGATGTTTATGATACTTATTTTATTTTGTGAATTGAACAAATAGGAAATTAATCAAAATGTGGTTTAAAATTAATCATTAGCATGATATTCAGTTTTTTTAACCGAAACAGCTTAGCAATAAAAAGCTTGATGAAACAAATTCAGGAATCGGTCTATAATATGTGCTAGAGGATACGCTTAAGTTGCGAGACACGAGTCGACCCACATGATTATCGAGTGACAGTGAAACCAACGCCGATCACGCTTGTGCATGCATTTATTCTCGCCGAAAGTACCGAGTGAGATGGACATTAAACGTCAATGCAGACGCGATGCAAATGCCACAACACGATCGCGCCAGGTGAGCAATCTACTCCTACGTCTTCTATCGTTCCCACGAAGACACGTCGACCCATATCCGGAGTACGACAAATCATTTGCATTGCGAACTTGCACTTTGCAATTAAAAGCGCTGAGAAACTCTATCTGAGAGCAAAAGCCGCAGCCATACTTCAGTTTAATTGATTTCCATGGAGTATCGTTTACATTTTTCAGTGCATTTTTACTCCAGCGACAACCGATTCATTACACTTTGCCTGTTTCACTTTCTC
Organism: Psix sp. ZL-2020; assembly: GCA_022817045.1. NCBI lineage: Eukaryota > Metazoa > Arthropoda > Insecta > Hymenoptera > Scelionidae > Psix > Psix sp. ZL-2020. The sequence continues at coordinate 6,488 of JABFQD010002160.1, read as the reverse complement.
GCTTTTAAATCTGGAACCAAAAAATCGCTGCATCAAATGAACAACAATTTATTGCGAGTTATGTTTAAACAGTTTGCAATTATATTAAGTTATCTTTTCCTGCGCGTGGGCGGGAAACAGTGTTGGCGGAGACAAAATTTGTGCGACCGACGTGAACGTAGCCGCGTGTGGGGACGATCGAAAATGCGCCGGTTAGATCTATAAATGAATCGGACATCAAAACATTGTGACAGAGAGACAGGCATTCGCCGAAAGTGCGAGCAAACGGTCCGCCGAAACTCGAAGCGATTCAAATTGTTCTTATCAAAGAACTTGATTCTTGACCCAGAAAACCTGTTTGCCCGACGCGCGAGAGAGGCCGCCGACGATCATTCATCGAGGGCCACTTTTTATTTCGCGGTCATGTTCACTGCTCAACCACGCTTACATTATCTTTGTCACATTAGTAGGAGCGTTTTATTTATAAATCTATTTCATGTCTCCTTAAAGCACGTATCACTCTTTCTTTCGTAACGAGATAACAAAAACGTCAAAACATTAAGTGCAAACAAAACTCGGGCAATGACGTTCACGAAAACCCGCATTTCTTAAGATCGTTATTTTGATTGTATGTATAGATAAATGGCGATTCGGTGAGGTCGAAGTTGTTTTCGAGATAACTCGAAAATGCGTTGTCTTTTTTCCACAACTCGCTGTTTTTCTCGACTTTCAGTTTCTAATAAATGAGAGAGCACTTTGTATAATTGCAATGTCCCTTTAATGCGCATATATATTATTTCATAACGAGATGAAAATAGTGAAGTAACAATAGCTAAAAGTCGCGATATCCTGAATAATATAATCGATTCTTTTGTTTACGTATCAATAACAGACATGAAGGAAACCAATTCTGTAACAATTACACCAAACTTATACCATCATAAAAACTACAATCCTATCGCAAAAATTACCACAAACATTGTAAAAACTACAGCATTCTTAGTAAAAAGTATCTTGTACATCGTAAAACTACGATATTGATTGTATAAACAACGATGCAAATCGAACAAAATTCGATGTCTATCGTTAAAAAAACGAATTTGTTTCTTTTTAATATATGGGAAATGATTTTTAATACCGATTTTGCATATTATATAGGCGCTTATCTTGAGACAACTTTTTGTTAAACTTTCGGTTTCTAATAAATGAACGATCAATTCGTATAATTGCGACGTTTATTTATTGTATAAGTGCAAGGTATAAATTAACGTCGTCATTGTTTTGTTTGCATAGCGATAGACAAGGAAGATTTCACTTTCAATAGAGAAGAGTCAGCGCATAACGGCGCCCCGTTATGTACCATCATGCCCGTTACATAGGCACACACCATGAGAAAGAAGGGAAAGTAGTTCTCTGAGTCAGTGGGACTTATGGTACCCTGCGCGGGCGTCGTTATACAAGTACTCGCCGCGTATAATTTGTAGTCTTGTCGCGTAAGAAAACTTTATGATCGCGCACATTTTTTCCTTTTTATGTCGCGTTTTTTATACCATGAATAACGTTATTCAAACTGAAATTCCATAACAAAAAATTTGTCCACCTTTTCGAAAAAACAAACCGATTTCTTACCAAACAAACATTGCCTTGAACTGGTACAAAAATACGTTCTGTAAATTAGCAAATCGTAATATCGAATTCAACACAATAGCTTAGATGAAATAAACTTGACCGTAACAAACAAACTAAACTTATTCATGAGGATAATATGAATATATTGCTGCTTTTTTAATGCTCTTCAACCTTTCTTTACGCATTAATCTAATTTGTGGTATTCGTATATTGTTCCTCGTAAATCTTCGTACTCATCGATACAAAAAAGCAAATCCTTTTTCGCTGTTACAATGTCATAACTAATTTCGTGACTCGTAAAATTTGACATTTTTTACTAACAATAATTATTATTTACAAACTAACGGAGTAAATGTCATCGAAACCGATTTTTTAAACAAAATGTTTTTGCTAGCTGCTGTAATTAAAATACAGAACTAATCGAGCTTGAATAAATCAAAAAAATTACGCTGTGTACATATTGTATATAAACGTTTACTAGACATTTATGCTTCTATCATATTCAACACAACATACATATATCATTTCAATTACTGTAAACTGTAAATTAAAGTTTTTCTATCGTACACAGTGTATAATTGAATGTATGATTAATTTTAAGTTCGTAATGAAACTGGTATGTATACTGCAATAATGCCTGAGAAAATCGTTGCAGGTCGCTAAGCTCATCTGCACGTAAATAAGAATGACAATAATTATAGCAGTGATAGCAAGCCTATGACTTTTGAGGTCAGGGTGACGAATATCGGAGATCCTTGTGACGCTCCGAAGGCACAGCCTTCGCGCTCATCGGCAATCCTCTGTCAAGGATCAAGCCTCACATTTGACTAGAAGTCATCGACATTATGAATTTCCATGCAAGATGCTATCAAAAACACTGGTCGTCTAGAAATCGCAGTTGAAATGTCGCTTTTTGACTGCAGGATTGATCGGAGAAACTTTTGACGATTATGAGCAGAAACTTTTTCGAAAACACTTCGATCGATTTACGTAAGTCGTGCGTATCGATCATTTACATTATATATTTAAATAACCGGGTGTCTATGAAATATCAGATGTTAAACGAACATGAATATTTACAGTTTATTTTCATTCCACTTTACGTAATATTCTAAATTGGCAATCAGATCAACGACCTGTGTCATATAATGACCTACATAACCTTTTTATTTTGAAAAGATAAAAAACACGAGTTGTAAGAAAACACACTCGAAAAGTGTCCGTAGAACGAGTTGCGTATTTTCTGGAGTGCACATTTTTATTCCGTTGTCGTAAAATTAACAAATGTAATCATGACAGAAGCAAACTTTTCTCATGGCAATCCGTAGTTAATTCTCACTAGACTAGGTCACGATAATGTTTTCCACTTGAATAATTTCATGCGTAAGACAATGATATCAAAAACAGAGTTAAGCTCCGACGTGACAATCTTCTTTTGACTTTGCTTTTATCAAAGAAACCTTAGAGAACTCTTCCTTTAACTGTTTCTTGCAAGTTTTTCCGTATTTTTCTTGAAATTCGTATTTTCCATCTTTGTCGTGTTCTTCAAAAAACCATCATTCTTTGAAAAAAGGTTGAAAAAAGTGAAACATTTAAAAAGCGAATTTTAAGAATTTCATTTTCAGCAACCTACATCATCACTTTTGCTACGCACATTGTATATTTGTTCGATGTAAATCGTAGAATGTACGAAACGAATTATCATTTTTACAACGTGCATTGTAGTTTTTTGAAAGTCGTACTTTTTACAACATACATTGTACTATTTACAATACATAAAAGTTTCCCGAAGAAATTACAATTCTTGTGATAATATCGTTAGTATTAAGTTTTATGTTGTAATTTGTGCAATTTTGATTTCTCTATGATTCAAATAATCGAAGTTTAAGAAAACAAAAAAAATTAAATACAACACTTTCTTCTTGTATAAAATAACCCAAAAAGGTCATTATCGAAATTCCCTTTCCCTCTCCTCCATTTCATATAGAACTAAATCCGTGTTTAATATCAGGACCAATTTGTACCTAAGAAAGCTCGTTTTTGAGAACTAGGTCAACCCTTTTAGATACACGTTTGCGTAAGGGTCGAGCGCGAAAGTGTTTCCGGGTCCGCAGGGCTGTTTGGCCTTCGTCGGAGTCGGCAAGCTGGTCGCGGGACGTCGCCGTAACTCCGACGTTAAAGCCGCGGCGGCCTCTCGGCGGCGAGCGGCTCGCGCGCGCGGTAGAGGGTTCGTTCTCTCTTCCACTTCCACGACTGCCGCGAGCTCGTGCGCGCTTTGCTTGACTCGCGGTCGCCGCCGTCCCAGTCGTCGCCCTACTTTGTCCAAGCGAACTCGGCCCGACGCTCGGATTCAGCCGCCGCTAGATTTCGCGCGAGCCGTCACTCCGATCTGAAAAACCCGTTGCGCAAGTTCACCCGTCTCGACGCGGCTTCGGGACCTGGTGTTCCGGGTGTTCAAGTACGGTGACAGTTTTTCAAAACCGCAATCGGCAAAATTCAAAAAGCTCCGAGCTTCCCTGAATGATGGTCCAAGTGGTGAGGCGCGGCTTCGCAGGCTTGGATTATGCTTCTCTTTGGTCGCTCCAGGTAGCAGTTCAAATTTGTCGTCACGGAAGAGTCAACCGGGTTTAACAGGTAAACACGCATGGCGATCGAACGGCCACCGTTTCGGAGGTGGCGAGCGCGCGAGGCGGAGCTTCGGAATCGTGATCCACTTTCCGAGTGCGCTGACAAATATTGATGCCGAACTTGATAAGCGGACCAATTTTTAACCAAGTGTTATCTCTATGATTAGCACCGGAGAGGATCAATAAACTTTGCATGCGACGACAAGTGTTGGAGCAGGTCAGATATTTCGTTCGGAGATTGAGTCTTTTGCTTTAGACTTTTTTCCACTGATCCACTCAATGATTTTTATTTATGAATGCAACCACGGTATTAGTGGTTTCAACGCAAACCGTAAGGGGAATCAATACACTTCACTGTTCGGCATTTTGTAACCAACTTCAGCCTCGTTCCCGCATCCTCAATTGATAATACCAAATGAAGCTCAACCTTTGAAAAGTGAAAATTCAACATTAAGTTGCAAACACATTTCGAATCGCCGACTTCACTTTTACCCCAAAGTCACTGACATGACGCTTTTTGCCAGACCATTCACTGTTTTTGCCCTCGTCATACTTCCTCCTCTTTTTCAACTTATTTCATACTACTGAAAAACATTATTCACATCAAAACATTTTTTCACCATTCAATCTATTACAGAAATCATACACACAATATTCTCAACTTACTCAACTTTGATTTCTTCCCCTCCCATCCTCAACCCTTGAGCTTATTTAAACTAAACTTGTTGACTGAAAAATTAAAAAAATAATTCAACTCAATAAAAAATGTGTCAAAGGCCAAACGAAACGGAAAGTTCGTACATGTCATAACCGAGTAGTCAATCGATGAGACTACATAAACATAACTGCAAATTCTGGCATACTTTTTAGCCTCTTTTCGCAACGCTAGTCTACCCCAAAGGGCCAAATCCGCAGCGCTTTCTCCCACTGCTCTCGTGGTCAATGAATGAGAAACGAGAGATGTACCGTTATTCGCATGATAGGGAAAGGCCGCGCGAGGACGTTCACAAAGGATAACCGAGTTACGTGCCTTTGAGCAGCGTTTTACGCGCATTCCGCCGCGGAAAGAGTCGCGGCCTGTAGGAAACCACAAAACCGGCTACGATCACGTGTCCACGATTTTAGTTTTTTTTTTCATTCGAAGTTTGCTTATTTCCTATGACCCAGTCTTTCATCGATCGATCCGCCATTCTCCTGGAAATATTTGTGCTGTGAAAAGATTGACATTTATGCACTCAATATCAAAAAAGTAACACAGTTGCTGGTATTGGGTTCAATAAAAGTATAAATGTGGTCAAAAAGTGATGGTTTAATTTGAGTCAGATAGAGGAGTTTGAAGTAAACAAAAATTTGGAAAAATTCGTTTGGAAATACTCCGTACTGAGTACATGAATAGAAACACGTTCGCATTTATATTTGGATACTGTTATTCACATTTAGAATAAAGTTGTAATTATTGAATGACAATAAATTTCGATTTCATGAAATTCACATCGAGTGTTACTTTATTTACAATTGCAGGTAAGATGAGAATGGAAAAAGCAATGAATTAATTTTTTAAATAATATTTGTTTTTTTTTGGATTGTTGAATAACAGTGAATTCTGGAAATAAATTTAATTTATCAGAAAGTTGATGCCAACTTGATCAGCGACAGCGAAAGAGCAATGAAAACATTCGTGTCGTGGTGTACGAGATAAACAACATTGGATTACATTTTCATTAGAATCGATCAATGGAAAATACGGTGGGAATAATTGAACCAAAATAATCGCGGATAGTGAAATATTGTTAAAGATAATAGCTACAAGAACGTAATAACGAAAAGACAGATGGCAGCATAGGCTCGATGTTTACTATGAAAATTGGCAATATTTATCATGTTCACTGCGGCGACTCGATATTAAGAATTGTAAATGACGAAACTGATGTTTAAACAAAAACAAAGTTTCCTTTTAAAAATAGTCACCCGAGACGGATGCGGCGCTTGAACTGAATTTCATTTCGACAGCAATTATTCACTAGCCGACAAAATTCATGGCTCATTTCGGGTCTGAACGCATGACCACCAAAATAGACGAAAACAACTCTAATAATGGAACACTTTTTCTGACATTTTCACTAATGTCTCCTCCAGTCGTTGAACTTTTCATACCTAACAGTGGATTTGGATTTTAATGAAAATCTCCGTAACAGTAAATGTTTTTTCACTCAGAAACGTTCTAATTTTGAACATTTAAAAATAATAGTCTCA
>JABFQD010002159.1:0-15945 GCA_022817045.1 Psix sp. ZL-2020 | reverse complement strand
CAAATGCAAATGATATTCCTTTTATGTTCAATAAGAGTGACGAGAGTAAATTCTAGTGACACGTGAATAGAACACGACGGGGTTCCACGTGATCAGACACGATAGTAATCGTATCGGCTCGAGGCTGGCACGCTGAAAGCTGGGTCGAATGGGAATTGTTCTGTAATAGTCATGGTCTGGCCGATAACGGATTTGATAGACTTCTCATATCATACAGTCCCGCAATTACTATTGGATGCGAAGATTTGTAGTCGCACAAAAGAGCGTCGATTTTATATCTCTTTCTCCTATATTGTTTGAGCATCCCGCCACTCTCATTATTGCTCTCATGAATGCCATCGCCATCTATTCTATTTCGATAAAATCTATACGAACTTGAGCACCGATGAAATGAGGCCGAAGAATGACAAAAGTCTCAATTTTCTTAATTTCGAGGGATATTTCCAAGGGTTTCATTTGAGGTGACGATATTAAATTCGGTTCAATGAATATTCAAATTACCAGCGTCATCAGCGTGACAGCAAGGCGCGACCTGAACAAGGACGGAGATCATGTCAGCTTGGCCTAACTCGCTCGTCTTGTGAGAATGAGCCAATAAACTGTATCGTTGATGCGGTCTTATCGAATGACAGCGCAGTAATTACTTCAATTGCATCGAGTCACTCGGACGACGTGTCGTTAATGATATGCCAGAGACAACATTACTTCAACCGATCTGCTACCAGCACAGAGACAATAAACTTTATCTTGTTAAATTCCGCGCTCTTGCAAACACTTCGCTAAATTACGTGTATGTGATACTCCTGTTATTTTAATCGTCTTACGTAGCCGGAAATTGGATCAAGATTAGAAGCCAAAGTTTATTTCGTGTATTATACTGTCGATGATGGCGCACTGACAGTAAAATGTCAGCTTCATTGAGTTTATGGTATCAGAGTGTGAATGTGAAAATTCAACTTAAGATTGTACAGGAAAATCTATAGAATGAAACTTTTTTGTTGCGACGACACAGGAATATTAATGGAATATAAAATCTTGGCACTGTTAATATTGAAAAACTTATAAATGAAATAAATGAGAAAGACTTAAAAATGCTGACAGTACATTAGAATTATAATAAATCATCTCTTCTGCAACTAATAAGAGAACAAAATTTAAATTCACTGGACTTGATTATACTTGATTAAACTTTAATTTTGTTCACATTCAAAATATAAATCAATCTATATTCTCTTAATAAGATATTAATAATTTCTTTCGTACGTTTTCTACCGACTCGTTTTACTAAGAAATCAAATTTGACCGAATCCCATTATATAATCTTGAATTACTCTGTTCGACATATTTAATCTCGTTGATTCGAGAAGTCTACTAATTTTAGACAGCTTATACGGTTTTAATTTGAAGTTTCTAGTTTGTTCCATTGAAATGTTAATTAATTGTAAATTCAACTTAGTTGTACTTATTAAATATTCATACAACGTTTTGCAACGATTTTTAGTATTATTATGAAAACATTTTAAAAATACGAAATCTCTTAATTATAATAACTTGTTGAAATACACAATAATTTATTCACCATAGGAATGCTTATATGCGGAACGATTCCAAAAATAATATAGATAGAACACTTTTTTATATTTTCCGTTTATTTTAATATTTGGTTGTAACATGGAATATATGAACAAATATTATATACTGTTTGATTGAATTCCAACGGATTTCGAATTGTTAAATGATACAAAATATGCTCTGTGTATAAATATTATTAAATGTTAATAATTACATTTATTTATTTATATCAATTAGTAATTAATAAATTAATCTAATACTATATTTTTAAACTAAAAAAAGTAATGAACAATTTCCGTATTGAATATTCATAATTTGAATACAATTATATAATTTGTGCTGCATATGTAAATATAAAATTTAATTTAATGCAATCCTAAATTGTTTTCAAGACTTGTACAAGACGATACATAGTGAAAAAGTACTTCCGTAGATTAATTATATCTCGAATAAAGTTTGAAAGAAGTGAGTTGAAAATATTCTCAAATATATATAAGAAGAAATTTCATTTTAACCAACTTCATAATACTCACCTACAAATTGTCTGTATTTCAATAAAATATAATCAATAGCTTGAGTTTTGAAAATGAGTGAAGACATTGCACCAGTTAAATTCCAAGCAAAAATATATTTATTATTATATTAATAGTTGAAATTAAAAAATTAAAATTATTGGTGATTGATATATTCGATTTAAGATTTTTATTTTTCAAGGATACATATATTATAAAATCAATTTCAATACCGAATGAATACGACTTAAACATTATAATATATTCTTACTGAATGCATTTTATTCAAATATATTATGTACTTTTTTGCGATCAAAAAAAGTTTTCAATGTATAGATATTCATGCACTGTCAGGAATATGCTTAAACAATGATATATATTCAAAAAAAACTTCTGGTAAGTTATTAAAATGTTCAAATGGTTGAAAACTTAAAAAGATCTTAATTAATTTCTCAATACTTTCATAAACTGTAGTATATTAAATTTGTGTATTTTTGAATTTTTTTTCATTGAATTTGAAATTACAATTCCCAAGCGACAACTGTCACAAGAACATTCTTCATCATTGCGATGAGCTAAAAAAGTGTAATCAATTAGCTTAATAACATCAATGCGTTCACAAAGCAAACAGAAACCAGTAGATAGCAACAATTGAAAGCTTTTCTTTTGAGTTCACATATGACGTTGTTGACATTTGAACTTCATAATCAACAAACAAACTTATTTTCATCATTCGAGCTTTCAAGCTTTGGCCATACAAATGCGATGAATTCATGAGAGAGGGAAGATATTCTGCGTTATATCACCGTTGAAAAATACGTACTCATTCGAAAGATGCACGGCGTCGGTGCAACAGTTCATTTATACCGCGCGTCGTTTTTTCCCCGGATAAACTCGACTTTAAACAGGCGTGCTTACGTGCCGGCATAAGTAGGTCGTTATTCTTCGCGCGACAAAAAAAGAAAACGGAGAAACGGCGAGACGAGCCAGCGAATCGCGAGGTCGTACAAATTAGGAAAAATTTCGTTTTACAAAGCGACGCTCACCAGCGAGACATTGTTCCCCGGCATCGGTCTCAACCGTCAACGTCTCGCAGTCACGAAGGCTATCGATTTGAATGCGAAAAAAGCAAGGAAAACATTTCTCCCTTACCTTGATGAATTTATTCATTCTTAAAGTGGTTTGATTAACATGAAAAATGGTCGTTACGTTGATAACAATGTAGTAGACGTAGATATCAAATTCCGCGTTTTAGTTGTAACGCTAATTAATTCAAATACTTTTTTCAATTTATAAAATAAAATCTTCTGTTTTCAAATCGATTAAGAATTTTAATTTTGCATAATATGTGGATTGAAATAAGGAACAAAATTTAATTGTTTATGAAAATCCAAGTTGAAGCAAGAGCGCGCTGAACATTTTGCAGTCGAGTATGCGTTATTGCTAATCGCTACAAAAATATCTTTATTTACGCCGGAGGGTCGCGCGCTAATGTAAAGAGCCATCTGCGTTAGTGTTTTTAATCGCGTCCTCCCTCGAAGCTACTGCTTGCCTTGGAACAAATTCTTCATGGTCGCGTCATTAAAAAAACACACGTTATTTGCATCGTCACGATGTTTATTTGTGTGTGAAGGTGAAGAAACAACCAAATTCGTCGCCATCATATGTCTTATGAATCATTTCGTTAGACGAGATAATGAAGAATGAATGTTTGATTCGATCGTAAGCACTGCATGGTAAATTAATCGGCAGCCAATGCAAGTTATGCAATCAAAGTTTGTGCGCAGTCGTGCTGTTTAGTTGCGCAAACTTCGTGCGTTCAAGGAAATTTATTTGTAAACTTCCTTCTGTTTACAGGGAAACTATTTCAAGTGCAGTACGAGGAAAAGAGTTCTAAAGAACGGTTATTCGGTCTTTATTATTAGTCATGAAATGAGGAACTGTGAATGACGATAAAAAGTAATAAAAACTTTAGTTTAAAAAAATGTAATCAAATTTACGATCAAATTTAGATTTTCTAATAGTTAAAGAATTTTACTGAAGTTTAATAGACGTTGAATTAATGTCGAGAATATATTGATCTGATTTCAAACTCAATCACGTGGATTTCGATTGTACCTCAAATCCACATTCAGTTGGTATTTGATTTCCACTTACAATTGAATCAACATTAATAACATCAACCATTGGTTGATTTCCATTTAATCTGATGATTTTAAGTTACAGTGTCGGTGTTAACATAAAATTAACTCAGTTTTAACTTCAGATTAATTTAGTATAGAAATATTATGTCGTTAGTTCAGTTCAATTTTCGATCAAAGTTGATTTAAAATTGAATCAACGGTGTACTATACGCTTGACTCAACTTTGGTTCGGAGGTTAACTTTATGAAGATAGTGTTCATATAAACTCAACAATTATGAATCAATATTTATCTAGTTGTCTTTATATCCTTAGCTATAAAATATACTGTTATTAATGCATCAGTGTGAATTGGCGTTAATATAAGCTTCATTTCACTGAACTTCTACATTAAATTAAAATTACATTAAGTTTAACTTAAGTTGGGATTTAAGTTGATCCAATATTATAATCGCATGGATAGCATAAAGTAAGCACTGAATCTTCTGCGATGTTAAGTTATAGTTCCGACATGTCTTTTTAATTTTACTCTGTATTATTGATTTGAATTTAAGAATGTTTAAACTTTCGATCGGCATAAAATGAGAATAAGCTTGATTAAATTTTTATATTAATATCTTCTTAGCACTTATAATGTCATAGTGAAATTCAGTTTTAGCTAAAACAAACTCTTTAAGGTTTATTTTTTTAGGTTTCTTTAACTAAAAGAAACTACTTTTTGATTTTCCAATTTCCTACCGTTCTTCTTCCAAGAATTACTCTACTAAGCTATTGATTGGAATTAGCTCGATCAAATTGACTAGTGGCGGATGTAATATAGATGCATTAAATATTCAGTGACAATTAAATCTACGGTTTAGATTATAGAAATTGCCGTTGGTAGTAGTTCTGCGACTAACGATGCTTGAATTCAAGTCGACTGTGTTGTCCCTGTAATTATACTTTATTTGAAATCCTCTTTCTCATAAGTTTTCGTAGTTACAGTCATAATTATTGTCATTAATGATTGAGGTGAGGTTTCTATGATTTTCAAAGGGCTAAGTCATTATCGTAACTCAAGAGCGCTGCAAATTGCGTCTGCTAAGGATGGATATTTAATACGAATTCTGTAGCGCAATATATCCATTGAGTTATCGAGGAATATTGCTTCTCGCGAAAACTGTAGTAATAAAAATTTAACATATCGACTGTATTCTGAAATTATAGCAACTTGGTGTGTTTTGAACATCGGTGTGGTATTTGAACACGCATGGCTGATCAAAGCAATAGCCGTACTACTAAGAATTCTTTGAATACGTGTATATGTATGATCATTATTATACGTAATATATTCGAGAAAGTTTGTGTTCCTTTCTAATAAGTTAAAAGTACGTCTAAGTGTTTAGCCGAAATCCTAACTTGTATTATCATTATTCAAATTGGTGGAAAATCAATTATACGAATAAAAAAGTTTCGTAGATATTTCAGCAAGAACCAGTAAAAAATTACTTAAACTTTCAGCATTTGAGATAGAACATTTGGTTGTAAAGGTGTAATTGAATTTTTTAAGAAAGAAACAGGGAGTTACCAGTGTAGCTTACAAGCACTTAACAACTAACTGAGTATTACTTAATCAAAGTAATGTCTTTTGGTACAAGTTCAATTATCCCTAATGTATCCCGACCTACTTGGAGAAAAAATTAGATACAGTGGATGAAACCAATCGTCTTGATTGGTCACCAATTTTCACCGATAAATTCACCTTTACGATTTACAGTACCGAGTTCATTAAAAAGACTGTTCGTCGACGCGAAAAAATTCTTGAATAAAAAATTCATGAAAAGTGATTAAGAAATTTCATCTCGAAGAATTTACTTTTATTTATTTATTATAAATTCATCAAAATGCTATCATGATTTAGATTCTATGTGAATTCTGCGTTACTATAATCTCGTGCATATTCTTGTTATTAACACAATTGTCCATGGATCCGCATTATACTCATAAAACTGCCTTATGCACACTCATAAGCTTGTTCGTAGTCTTACTATGCTGTACATAAAGCAGCGATTCACGAGCCAACGCGAATATTGCAGATACTCGATGCATAACCAAGTTTCCGACAATTGTTCTAAGTCGCATAGCTTTATGAAAACCTATAATTTGACCCTTGTGTTCTTCGCTTACGTATTGTGCCCAAAGCGATTAATCGAAAACCTTTGTTTCAAAAATAAAATTCTCCTGGTTGACAATTATTATCTTACTGGAAGTAAAAGTTATATATTCAGAGCAATCTTGAATGACGAAGAAAGAAAGTAATTTTAGAATTTATTGTATATTTTCTAACACAAATATAATCACTTTAGTGATTTTTACACACAGCATAACTTGAGTTGGAATTGTTTTATTTATGCTAGAGAATTGTCGACTTGAATAAAACTTTTCTTAATATCTTTAAAATCAATAAAATTTCAGCAAAGCGTTACGCTATATATATATAATATAGATATTGAGAGATTACTAACAAGCATTAATGTTCTTGAAATGCTTCGATTATATTATTAAAAATGAAAAAAATTAAATTAATATTTATTTTATATAGTACAATCTATGAAAAATTACCTTTTTATAAAAAACAAATTTAGAAAATAAAAAATAAAAAATCACTTAAGAAGAATTATTATTCTTTTTCTAAATATTGCATGAATAATTATAGTTGATTAATTCAAAATTCTTAATACAGAAAATATTTTTTAATAATATAACCCATAATATATATATAATGGGTTTAATAATAACCCATTGTTATAATGGAAAAATCTTTAGTTTTAGAAAACAATGGTTTGCAATGTTAAATTAATTTTATAACAAAGATCTGAGTCTATTAAAATATTAATGTGATCTTGATAGTATTTTTTGCATTAAGAGAAAATGTGGGTCTTGGAGTCGAATATTGCAGTTGACTTAAACTTATGCGATAAAAGTGTTTTCATGAACTTACGCTTTAATTCGTAGTAAAAACTTTAATTTCTGCAAAACTCCCTTCCTCAAAAGAGTATTGCTTGCTTTAAGTCATTCTAGTCGTTAGTACTTTTATACTGTAGTCGCGTAATGTATCCTTTATTCGAAATCAACAATTTTGTCCCGTATTAATATTTTCGCAATTGATCATATATTTTCAGATGAACCTAGACTATTTTAAAGTAATTAGCAATAATAAGTTCACAATATAATTTCGAATGAATATATTTACACATATGTTATGCATCGTAAATATTATATACTAAAATTACTTCACAAGTATTCTTACTTTAATCAAAATCTGTATTATTAATTTACGAGTAATCCACATTGGATGTAATTTATAAATCCAAGTAAAAAAATTGTGTACAGTGTGGTTACATTGTATGGACTATTATTTTACTGCCAGTAGACCATTTTTCATTATATTTATAATATATAGGTTATGTATTGCCAAGAAATCCATACTCAGTTATCATCAGAATAAAATCGAAGTGCGAAAGTGAAAAAATTTTTCTGTCTGACCAATTCGATGTTGAACAGCTTAGATCAACTCTTTCGATTTATTTGAGATATAACTAAAAAATTCAAGCTCCCTTATATCTTTGTACCCGAGTCTAAATTCATCAAATCTGTGTACAATTTTCAGACTAATCACTCGACAAAAATTTACAGTCTTGCGAAAATCAGACGCTTCATACGAAGGTCAGCGGGAAATTGACTTGATGTTACAGTGATATGACTGTTAGTGACGCGTCCATAAAGGTTTTAAACGAGCGTAAAAGCAAGCGCGACACTCATCAGCCGGCGATAAATTGTGCAAAGTATCATTGCACTGCGGTACATTTTATCACGGGTTATTGGCAATATGATGTAGTTGCTGACATGATGAATATGTAATTTCAAGCGCGATAAATGAATTCGCTGGCTTCATTATTATTAGGAATAACGGGTGTGAAAAATGGCCAGAATAATTAATAAATTATGTACAAACGAGACAAAGCTTGAATTAACGTTGTGACATTGTTTTAATTTAATGTGTTTTTCGTGTGATTTGTAGAAGGTAAAGACATCCTTATTCGGCTGGTTGTAATTCTCTGCAGATTGTCACCTTTGGAAATATCATCAATTACACTGAGCGTCGAACGTAACTTCGTGTGCAAGATTGACCTCGCCAACCTCGGGGGTTTGTTTGGGATTATCAAATCTGAAATGTCACGACGCGCTATTTAATATCCGCATTTCGCCAACACATCGCGCCTAGCATTGCAAATATTTGAACACCGGACGATTAATTGAATGATTCCGTCAAAACGGCAAACAAATTTCTTGCTATATCAAAATATCGCCAATGAAAGACAAGCACGATCTGTAAACAACAGTGTTTGCCTAACATACCGTTGGAATTGTTGGTTCGTCTGGTGGAGCTGCCTTGACAATTCATTCAAAGAATATCACACTAACCTTATGGTAACAATCGGTAACTAAGTTTACAAGATGCGAGGATATCATCTGGGAAAAAATGTTGCGCTGGAGTGATAAGTAGAAGCGATAAAATAGCTCTATTGCAATCAGCTGACATTTTCATTTCGCGTCGTGATTGCGTGTGCCAATCTTCAAAACTTGACGTTTCTGCAGTGCAGTTAGAAGATCACTCGAACCGCAATAGCGGAGTCATCAAGTTTCAGACAAGTTTGATTTCAGTAACAAGAACGCCGAAGCGAAAACCATTATCAGATATCCAATCCATTCGGCTTGATGTTCATTGTTAGAAAGTTTAACAAGCTTTGTACAAATTGAAATGGAAAACTCCTCATCGTTGTAATTTAACTTAAATGGTAAATTAAGTTCATACGAGATACGATTTCGAGTGTAACCATCAGGAAAAACTGCGAAACCTTTCCTGCCAGTAAAAAAGTGCTAGAAACAGTTCGGTTTCAGTTTTAGTGGCTCGATGGCTGCATTATAGTGTTTACCTTGTAAACTTTACTTTGATTCTTTTGTGTTGAAAAGATTGCTACAAAGTTACTGACCGATTGTGTGCAACAATCCTAGGGAAAAAATTTTGACTTGACTAGGTTCAACTGACACCTTGTTAGATCTGATTAAGATCAAATTAGATTCAAGAGAACTTAACAAGATATTATGTGAAATATTCATTATCCTGATCTGATCAAATACCTTCTTCATTTGGAACTGACTGTAGACCTAATCAGAACTGATTTAAATCTAGTTAGACATAACTAGACATGATGAAATCTGAATTATCCAATTTCACCAGAATTGTAATTGTATATATTTAGAGTTGATTCAATCTATTCTAACCCAAGTGGACTAAATTTTATTTTTTTAGTCCAGAGAACTGTCCAGAATCCTCTGGACCGAGGTCAAGCCAATCTCAAAATGGCTTGACCTGAAAATAAAATCTGTTAATATAGATTAGAAAAATGTATTAATCACTGAATCATTGCTGCGCCATCAAGATATAGTCATAGGTTTAATTTATGTAAACGTGTTTACTTAAATGTTTTACTAGATTTAATCAGGAATACAAAATCAGAACACCCGATAAACGTTTAAAAAACATTCATAAAATCAAGTATTATTTAATTTTCTTCGTCATGGAACAATTTTTAAATTCAAATCGCGTCTCTTCAAACTTAGGAATAGATGATTAACCACCGTTTGATCTGATTAGATCTTGTGTGATTTATGAACTGGACTTTTTCTCGAATTAATATGGTTTAAAGGGATTTCATTGAATTAAGATTGATTTCACTAGGTTCGAATAAGTTTGGGTACCTTTTGATTGAATCAAATTAATTCGAATTTGAATAGATAGAAGTAAAAATGTTGAAGCATAATATCAGTTATTTTTATCTGATCTGATCAAATTTAGTAAAGTCTGCTGTTTCAATAGTGATACCAGCAAAACAAATTAGATCTTACTGAAATAATACGATTTAAGCAATATGAAAATTGGAACACGGTTACAAGATGATGGAATCTGCATTTTTATTCTTATTGAACATAAAGCTTCCAAATGCATGAGAACTTTCTCTTTCAGACCAGTCTATTTCCAAAACATAGGCCATAACTTGCAAAAGTGTTTGAATACTTCCTACGCATGTTAACACCTGCGGAGTTGTGGTTCCCAAAGTGGACCGTCGGCAGTCGTACGGCATCCTTCGCACTTCGGGTCGTTTCAGTTCATTTCACGAGCATGCAACATATTTGCGGCGATAGTGTTTGCGGTTGTTTTGGGTGACATCGAAAATGACGAATGTAGGAGTATAGTCGACCACAAATATTTCCACTATGATAAACTCTCACCTGCTTTCTGCGAGTGTTTATGGTATGCGTTAGGTTCAAGAAATTCAAAACGATTCAAACAATGACTATAAAGGGACTTTATTTCTATTTACTTTATAAGATCTCTCAAGAGATGGAAGCGAAAAGCTAATTAATGAATTAAATAAATGTTTTCTCAAATTATTACACGATATATTCAAAATTAAATAAGAGTACGGTTTAACTAACATTTAACAGTAAATAAATGCTAATACTGTTTTCCAAAAACTTCTCTCTGTTTTGAAATAAAAAATTAAAAAAAGCGGAATTGTCTACTGTAGAAGAAACAGATAGATTCAGTGTTCTTTTGTTCTGTAAATCGACACTGTCACTTGCAGAATCATTATACTCGTATACAACAGACGACTAATATCGATCCAAAACTTGACCCATGAAAACTGGTTTTAGATCTGACCAAATGAACTGGAATTCTGTCATTTCGATGCGTCCAGTCCAGTGTTTATTAGTAATAGAAGTGTTCCAGTTGATAGATGATATTGAGAACAAAAAATTGTTAAATATTTTAAAAAAGTTTTTCTTTGGAAGTCAATGTTAATAAGCATATAATGAAATTGTTTTAATGTTTTATTCAATTTTAAGTATTCATTTTTCTAGATAAGAATATAGATCATTCTGATTAATACTTAGATTAAGTTTGTTTAGATCCTTCGGTAATTATAAGCTTTCTGTATCATTATCCAACAATGTATGCTGTTAGTTATGATAATTGAGGGGTTTCTAAATACTTTGAACAATTCTTTTGATGTTATTTTTGAGTACTAATTATATCCAAAGTATCTTATGAGCTTAAGTTGTTTTAATAAGTGCCTTAAGGAACTTTACACTATACATTTACAATTGTGCATTACAAACTGAAATGAATATCAAATTTTGTGATGTACTTTATGTAACTCTCAAACCCGATTATTATTTACTTTATTTTATAATAAAGTCCTTGAGATTAGATACGGGGATTTCATGTGCAACTAAATGTGTAATCATTAATATTCGATACTAAGGAACGTATCAAAATTAATGCTTATTATTGATTCACTTTATGACAAATTAAATTTCACATTCAGCTCGAGTCAGTAATTTAACTCATTATAAATTATTACATGTTAAGTACAGAATAAAATAATAGATCAAGATTTCTCTCAGTTAAGAAAAATTTAATTATATAAAAAAATATATAAATTAATTTTTTTATATTCACAAATTCCGAAAATCAAAAAGCATTATATCAAGGTCGATTAATGATTCCACCAAGCTTGAATAGTCAATTCAACTTGCTCCCAATATTTGCGACTTTGATGTCCAACATTTTTCATTGTTCTCAGTATTTGTTTATTTGACAGTGTAATTAACAATACAAATAGTTATGACGATTTCAGTTGAGCTAACACGATGAATAATTAGTAAACATTTGCTAAGCGGATTAAACTAACTGATGGGCATCCATTTCAAAGTACAAATGTAAAGTCATGTAGGTTTCACTTGACTTTATCAGCACGTCTTAGGTTGGACGATGGAAGGGTTAGGGACAAGGTGCAAGTCGAACCGAGAGGGGGTAGGCTAGCAGGAGTATGTGTTTCGCGTGCGCAGAAATGCCTGCGGGGATGCGGCATTGCTAGATGAAGATCAACATTTAATCGAGGACATAGGACCATCGCGAGCGTCCCGCTAACGACGATCTCAAATTCCAATTAGCCAGATATTAAGGTCGAATTAGCGCGTGATGCTATCCGTGACGTCAATTTCGTGCGATAAAATTCATCCGTTGGATCTTTTCCAAAAGGACAACGCCTACGCCGGGCTCGAGTCGCATGTCGAGAGTCATTATTCCACCCGAGTTCGACTCTCAAGTGCACTCGATGCCAGTTTGCTCGGCGTGTTGTGCCGGCTATAATAGGACCCGCGAAATTCAAAATTAATAAGGATCTGTGAACTTTCAAATTTGCCATTCTATCAAGAGTTAATTCAAAGTATCCTTTTTTCAATCAGAAAATTGTTTATAACGTTTTTTTTTCAGTCTTTTTCCATAAAAACGAGAACAAAGTTTTCCCGTCTGTGAGATTTGAAAAGAAGATTCACCAGAATTTCGGCTTGAAAAATTCGGTCTCAAGTTCCATCGTCATGAAAATTAATGTGAAGCTTCGAAAGATTGACTTGAACGAACTTTAGCACTTCATACGTGCGACAGTCCTCTTTCTTTGGTAAGAGTCGTTTTCGCTGTTAAATCACATCAAACGGAGAATTGTCATGTTGAGTCAAAGTGTTTGCTATCGAAGTTGATCGCAGCAGCTCTATAAATGAAACAAGGCAACTTCTGAACAGTGGTCAAGCAAGAGATGACAAATTTGTTTATTCGTGTTATATTTACTCATGCATGGTCTAGCGAATTATTTATTAACTTCGACAGGAAGAAGTATAAGTTTGTGAATCCTTTGACAACGATTCTGAGCTTGGTTCATCGAAAGTTATGTTTTGTTTTAAATAACAAAACGTTCACAAATATAGATTCGTCTGAAGTTTATTTATTATCATGTAGCAGAGGAAGCAAAATATTTGAGTAACTCGGGTTCCTTCAACATCAAGCATCTTCGGTACATTTTGTCGCTGCGACGGAACACAAATAGTAAACACGGTAGAAAAATTGCTAACAATTTGATACTACTTTCAGCGTGTTCTAAGCACACGATACAGGTGATTCTTTTTCATCGGAGTAATCGATCACGGCGTAAGTGAAGCGTTTTTTGAATCTGGCTATCGACACAAAATTGCCGTGCTGCAACAAGTAACAATTCAATATTTGTTTTATATCGACCATATCCTTCAGTTGACAGTTTTCAAAATTGGAAAACTTTTCAACGTTTTTTGAAACTCATTTTCTCTCAGATTATCACGATCAGTTTAAATCCAAAAACCATAAGAACTCATATATTTTATCTCCTATTTTCATTATCAATATTACATGTGCACATGTAATTTTAGAATTACTAAGCTTTCAATAGAAGTTACTGTAACGTATATTTCAGACTATAGAATATATGTCGTTATAATTACGGAAAAAGTATATTCAGTATAACAAGATACAAAATATTAGAATATTTTATTCTAAATATTTTCCGCTATAAAATTACTTTTGTTTTATGATGCTTGAATTACAACTTCATTAAAAGAGTGTTGAAGTAAAATATCGAAGCCAACGTCCTTCGCGACCTGGTACCGAGTAAGGTTAACTAAAGTCAATCGAATTGCACGCAAGACCGCAGTTTGAAGGTTAAAGGTTCTTCTTACAGATTGTGAAATTCGCGCCAGTTAAAGACTTAGGATCGACCAAATAGATACTGAAATGGTTTATCCTGGTGCCCATTCTTGATTCTAAGAGCTTTCGTGACAAGCTGTCGTTGAAAGTAGATCTGATGCGTCTTAAGCAGCTGCTGTAGGCAACGTCAACGATTGTTACTGATTGATCATTAAATATTCGTCGCGTGACGGCAACGTTGGCAGAAACGAATCGTCTGGACTTTTACATCGCGAGAGACAAAACATATATTTGCCAGGCGATAAAACCGTCCCGTTATTTTTTCAGCAATGAACTTTTTCATAACAAATTAAAGATTACGATTGGAAGATTTATGATGAGATATTGTTTCGTACCGGCGAACAGATACTGTTTGTACAAGACTTATTGCTTTTATTGATTATTGAATTTTTATGAATACAAACGTGTCGACTGATTTGCTGGTTTCATTTTTTAATTTATGTTTTTTTTCATGTTACATAATAGAGATACTAGACAATTGCGTTTCACACTTATTTTCGTTGCATTATTGATAAGCATTAATGAATCAGAGCTTTTGCAAGAATATGAACCAACCGTTCTGAAAATAGAGCACAAATGCGTCATCTTTGCATTAAACATCTTCACATACTTGACCTACTTATGAAACAGAATTCGCCTTCTTCAGTATCAATCTTTGTAAAGCCCTACGAAGATTCGAAACACATCAACTCTTTTTCTGATTTCCGGAAAGCACAACATATTCATGGGAGGCGGTACCTTTTTTGCGGTAATGATACGTCGCATAATTTGTAGTACCTTACTTTAAGGGTGAAACTGGCTGTCGATTTATGCAATCTGTCAGGTTTAACGGGACGTAACAAAGAGATTTCACTTTCTGCTTATAAATTTTGCACGTAAATAATTTACCCGAGTCACGTCTTACGAGATATTACGAATCAAATTTATAGGTTTCGTCATGAAGTTTCAAAGTTTACAGAGACACGATCAATCAAGAGTATTTTTTGCTGGAATTGAATTTCAAATATAATGAAAAAAATTGTTATCAATGATAAAGGATATAAATTCGAGACTATTATTGGATTTTAAGGAAAATATACACTACGTTTTCATATTTTCGATTAAAAAAACAGAAAAATGATAACAAAAATGTTCTTTAAAACCCTGAAGTTGAATATAAGCAAAGACAAATGTCAATAACAAAACATTGAGGCTATGTCTGATAAACAAAAACAATTATTTGTGTTGATAAATAACAACGAAACAGTGGAGAAAATTGTTTAAATACAAAAATTTTGCCATAAAATGTCGACGGATGATTTATTAATGTAAAATATAGATAGATTTCGAGTGCTTGTAACAAACGAGTCGATGTAGCGGGAGTGAGAATAAGCGAAAAATGGTCGCAATTACGAGACCAATACCCGGTTGTTTTGTACAAAAATAAAACTAGTGGTATTGCGCGACGTTAACAAATACCGAACTGAGTGAAAAGGAGCACGTACTGGCAGCGTGACGCAAACTGACGAGGGGCCAGTGATCGTCGATGTTATCGCGACTTCATTTCGTCTCGACGAAAAACGGGAAACGATTGCAGTCATTTCAGTGAGCTCCCCGACGCTGGCCCAGTTTCAATACACGCCCCAATATAACCCGAATTTTTGATCTTGCAAACTTTTGCTCTATATGTTAATCCCAGCGACACGAGTAAACATAAAAACTATTGATACCACATCAATACAAAATCATTCTTTTGTTAAGAGAAAATTAATTTTCTTAAACGTAGTCGACAATTAAAAAGTAGCTTACAATGTTAAGAAGAATGATTTCAAATGTGAATAAGAGTAGAAAGCTTTTTAAGATGAATAGTAAAAGGTAGCGTAAAAAATATTTGAGATTTTGTTGGAGTTCAGCGAAAAAATTCCAACTGAATTATTATCACAATTTTTTTCATAGTCTCGAGCCGCACCCGAGACAACGGGTGTCGTCTAATTGGTAGAGTGTCATAAAACTTATACATCACTCCGTCAGTGGTGCTGGAAATTTCGTCGTAAAAACACT
>JABFQD010002158.1:0-15948 GCA_022817045.1 Psix sp. ZL-2020 | reverse complement strand
TGATTATTTCTAATAATTTTAATTATTTAATTAAATTGTTTAATCATATAAGTTTTTAATTTTTCAATCATTTTGAAATAAATTATATTTTACAAATTTATGAAAACGAGACAATTCTCATATATAAATAAATTCAAAAATACATTGTTCAAGGATGAAATTTTATTATATTAACGAAATTGAAAATCATTTAAGAATTAGTTTTTGAAATTATTTCAAATAATAATATGGCCATATAAAAAATATACTAATACAAAAATAAACATAAAAAATAGTAAAAAGTAAAATAATCTATAACAAAACTAATATTATTTCAGGTGGTGAAATTAATACTACAAGGAATCACATTGATTCCACCCGAAGATTGTTCTCTTTGCATATGTCAAATAATGCGCGATTGTTGGAAAAATGAGCCTCGAGATCGTTTGAAGTTTTGTGATATCCTTGAAAGGCTCGAGAAAGCACAGGAAAAGAACAGTATAATAGGATCTTTGCCTCGACCTCCTCAAGGACCTATTACAATTCGCACGCCTGATGCGCTAGACTCTGGGGGTTATTTGTTACCAGCTCCCACGATCCCTTGCGAATATTTACAGCCTCTTCCATCTTTGCCAGACTGAACATGTACTCACACTAGAATTAGACAAATGGAAACTTGTACAGCTTAAATTTTCGCCACATCATCTCGAATATACCTAAGTACCGCATTCAATCCTATATAAACCAAACATTTTGTTGAGCATAAATAGTATCTTGTTACTGAGTATCTTTTTGAAATCTTGGTATCTCATGTATTCGCTTTTTTTTAATCCTTTATGTTAGAAGATTGATCTGTACTGAATTAGTTGATGAATGTAGAATGAAGATATTTATTTCTCTTTAATTTTAAATCAATGTGTAAATAAACTTATATGAACATGTAAATGTATATGTAAATGTACGCCATGCATTTACTATGTATGTTACGCTAAAATGCAGTGAGCAGAAGGTAATTTATAAGTTCATATGTTGTGTTCCTGAACTGTAGAGCCGTCAGTTTAACGTAGTATTACTCGTTGTTAAAGAAATTGAATTGTACATAAAATTGAGCGATTTCGTCTGTCCAAATAGTATTCTGAATTTTAGTTACTTTAGTTTAATATTATATTTTTGTTGAATCTATGAAATAACAGTGTACGACGCATTTGTAAATAAATGTTTTAATAAAACATTAATTAATTTTTCATACTCAGTTTTCTTTCATTTTCAGTCTTTTCTTTGTTTTACTCAAAGAAACTGTTGGCGCTAAGTGTCGTCGTTTAACCGATTGTCTTTTGTTTCTTCTCATTCGTTATTATGACATAACAATCGTGCTCCTTAATAATCAATATGGAACAAGAAGAGACAATACTTTTGCCGTCGCTTAGATTCCCACAAAAATTGTGGTACATCATCAATAAATGCGAGTCCGGCGCTATATCATGGAGTTCCACTGGCTGTACAATTTTACTCCATTACCAGAAGTTTCAAGAAGAGTATTTGTCAAGTGACGATAAGATTTTCAAGACAAACAACATCAACAGCTTTATTCGACAGCTTAACATGTATGGATTTCGCAAAGTTGCTTCACATAGAAGTGAAATTGCTAACATTGGCAATCAAAATGTTCACGAATTTGTACATGAGAATTTCCAGCGCGGCCGGTTTGATTTGTTGGATAAAGTTTTACGGAAAACAGGAACAAGGATAGCAAAGTTTGAAAATATAACTGAAGATGATTTTTATATAAAAATAAAAACAGAAGACTGCTATGAAGAAAGTTTTGAGTTACCCATGACACAACTACAGGCTTGTCAGGTTTAATAATTAATTTAAGTTATAGTTTTTTATATTGATTTTAAAAGAGAATACGTTGTAAATTTAAGTAAACAAATTATGAATTTTATAATAATACTTATTATGCATACATTCATTTTTATTTTAATTCTTTTAATTTATTAATGATTTTTAAAGATTAAATTAATGATTATTATACAAAGAGATAATTAATTTACGATTTTTATTGCATTCTTATTTTAAATATATAAAACTTTTTGATTAAATCAATTTTAATGAATCGTTGTATAAACTTTTTTTTCTAAAATAAACATTGAAAAATGTTTAATTAAACAAGGTAATCATTTTTATTCAAGAGTTTAAATTAAAAAATATGAATTGTATTTTAGGTGGGTCTTAGAGAGGCTTTACACCAAGCTACTATACAGTATGAGGCAATGCAAACTCGTAAAGTGATTGATGAGCTGGAAGATTTTGATTATGAAGAGTTTAAATTTTATTTCATCGAATCTGCAGATTTATTCAAGCATCATTTAGAAACTATAACATTATATGTGCCAAAATTAACGGATATTGATAATTTTCAATGGTATAGTGAAGCTCTTATGAATTTTATGAAAAATAATTTTGTTACGATATAAATATGTTGATTCTATAATTAAAAGGAGTTAATCAAATTAAGATTGTATGAAAATATCAAATTCAAAAAATAAATACCACTGAGGTGTTTTGTTTATAAATCAAACCTTAAGAATGACTTCATAATAAATAAAATAAATATCAAAATTAATATTTCATATGGATTTTGGTTTAAAAATGACTTTTATAATAAATAAAACATATTAAAAGTAATATTTCATATAGATTTTAGTTTATAATTAAAATCTCTGCATAAATTTTAATTGAAGAATTTCGATTCAATTATAAAAGAGAAATTTCAGTTGCTTTTAAAATGATAAAATATGAATAATTTGTAAAAAGAAGTTCCATCCTAAGTTTAAAATGGATTTCATTATACACTTTAAACTATATTTTAAGTTACTTTTTTAATGAATTAAAAAAGTAAATATACTTTCATCGAACTGAATGCTCAAAATTATAATAAAAAATCGAAATAAATTTAATTAAATAATGTGATGAATTTTTATCATTTGTCTTTTTCTTTTAATCCTATAATTTATATTATATTAAATAATATTTCACTATTTGACAGTATAATTTTGAATGTGTGTCTGTATTTATTGTACAAAATTATTACTATTTTCACATAGATATATATATAACAGGCACTTACATTGATAACAGCATCTTAAGATATTTGATGAAAAAATTAGTTTGATTTTCATAGTCAACGCTACATTAATTCGACCTAACAATTGACTCAATTGGAAAAATATTGAAAATGAAACAATGTATCTTAATATTAAATAATTAAAATAAATATTATGTCGTTTTGAAATTGTCGTCGGTACTGGTAGTATAAATATGTCCTTCATTGGATAGGAAGTCCAGAATATCATCGACTTTATGACTCATATAAGCCGGAACTCGTTCTTTAATTGTAGCTCTATTGATGCCAGTTTCGCTGTCATTTTCCGTTTTGATAATTTCAAAGATGATCAATTGCTCCTTGGTCATACCATTTGATTCCTCATTAGCACCAGCGCTAGACATCAGTACAGAGTCGTTGTTAGCAACCTGATGTTGAGCTTTCGCTGCTTGCAAACAGACCGCAGTCACTTCCAGAAGGTGTGACAAGACTTCAGCCAATTCCGTCACTGGCATCAACCGCATTAGTATCAAATGTTTAACTCCGTTCGTTTCTCGCAAAAATCCATAGCTTCGTGCATATGTATTTAATTTAACCGGCTCAATCGTGGTTTTGTCTACTTCGAGCCACTGAATTGCGGTTATAGATCCTGGAAAAAATACAATTTTATTTGCATTTTCAACTTAATTTTAAAAACATTGTCAACATTTTTTAGTATTTAAATATTAATTTACAGATTTAATTTAATACTTGAAATAATTATATAATTTTTTAGGTAATTTTAAAACGATCATCTGTTAAATACGTATTGAAAAGTATAAGAACTATTCAGTGAATTGTTATAAGTTTAAAAATTAACAAATTGTTACTAGTTTTTGCAAAAAATAAAACAATGAAGGTTATTTTTCAATTTTC
Source organism: Psix sp. ZL-2020 (assembly GCA_022817045.1). Taxonomy (NCBI): domain Eukaryota; kingdom Metazoa; phylum Arthropoda; class Insecta; order Hymenoptera; family Scelionidae; genus Psix; species Psix sp. ZL-2020. Next base: position 11,948 of record JABFQD010002158.1, on the reverse strand, counting down.
ATACATAATTTAGGTTAAATAAAATAAGAATTTAAAATTTTTTTTTCATATTTTGCAATAAAACTAAACCGTTTGTGATTGTGATATTATTTATAGTAAATTAATAAAGTAGAAAAAACTTCTATTAGAGGTTTATATCCATTACTTTTTGTTTCTGTATTCAATGAAGAAAATTGTATGTCTATCTCTTTCTGACACATAGGACTGATAATAGATACTAAGGTTTTAATAATAAAAACATGTGCTTATCAAGGCACATACTACCTAATTTTTTTTCAATTCTTTTGATAAATTTATTTTGTTTGAGTTTAAGCATTTGTAATGATTAAAATAAAAGTATTAAAAAATAAAGTAAATTCTTTGAAGAGTTACAATTTGGAATTTTTCAAAAATTTTCATAATTTAGTATATAACTTTTTCTTTTTCCTTTATTGTAGTTCGATTTCTATATATATATAATACAAACAATTTAAACGAATATTTTATTTTATTGAATGATTAATTCATTATGAACTTAAATTTTTGTACAGAACAATTCTTTGTTTGTTACCGAGTGAACTTTTTTATATGCAATGCCACAATAGGTTTGGTAATTATTGCTTTATTTGAATATTCGCAATATACATCAAATATAGAAATAATGCTACAGCAATTTAAATTTTACGGCATTGGTATAGCTATAAGTTAGGCTTACACTTAATTAATAAAAATTATTCTTTTTCTAATATCATAAATCTTATTGACGAATTATACAACCGTCTTTTTAATCTAATGTATGATCAATAATTGATTTTTCAACGTTCAATTTCGTGCATCACTTATATATTAAATCAAGTATATATATGTACTTTATTTTCAAAATAATTTAAAAAGACTTTTAAAAGTAATAACGCAAAAAACAAAAATTACCAGTTTCATCTTCCAATTCATAAGTTACTTTAGTTGTAACTTGTTCAACTTTTTTGACGATGGCGACCACGGTAATGATACGAACTGGATTACCCCACATTTTGAGTTCAGCATCCTGAGCATTATTCAAGTGACCGATGAGTACCGGCACCACGTTTTGTCCCCGCTTTGTGTCAGACTGATCTGTTGAACTTTGTTGGGCCTGACTATCGTCCATAAATCCACCACCTCCGTCATGTTGCATTGAATTATCAAAATTGTTCCACATTTTGAATGAACCTATAAAAATAACAACACTTTATAATATTGTTTTTTATAATTCGTTTTCGTAAAAAACGTTCTTTACTTTATTTCCTATTCTTTAAGAGACTCTTTTCACTATATTATTTATTGCGCGTTGCGCGCCAACTTATTTCACCATGAACTAAGTAAAATATAGAAAGACGAGAAACAAGAAAATTATATCTTAATTTATTTAAAAATTTAATTTTTCCATAAAAATGTGTTAGAATTATATAATTAATGTATTATTGGATACTATTTAAATGTTATTTTTTTTTTTTTTTTAACAAACAAGCTTATTCTTTTAAAATCAATTTTCGCGGGTTCCTAAAACTCACAGTAGTACTATAAAATGGTGGAATATTGTTTTGAGAAAACATATCAGTCAGCCGGGCGTGAATAGTGAATCGAGCGTTTTGTACGTCAAAAGTGACAAAATGTCGAGACATGAAGAAAGAAAGGATACGTCAGGATTTCGCAAAATTGACATTGATCAATACAACGATAATAATTTTAAAGAAGAAGAGGATGGTGCATCAATTGGATCTTTGGGCCCGGACGAAAATGAAGTCATGAAATTACTTAGACAATATCCTTTTTGAAATCTTAGTTTTTTCAATTATCTTTTAGTTTTTCCACATTTATTATGCGGCAGTTTTCCTTAACTGTATATTTACAGGAAAGAATGCAGAGGCTTTAGTCACTGTGCTCAAATCGGCACCGTTGGGCTGTAAAAACCAACAAGTCAAGGTAACCTCAAAGTGACGTCTATGTTTTTACTTAAAATAATTACTTTTGATTATTAAGAAGATAAAACATTTGAATTCGAATTTAATTCTATCTATATGTCTGTTTTAATTGAGAAGAAGAAAAAATGAATCCTATTTAAAGAAGAGGATGGATGAAAGATATCATTAAATATACCTGGTTTAATTTTTTAAATAAAATACTTAATGTAATTTTAAAATGAATGTGTATGAATAATTTTTAAGGAAATGTACAATGAAAATAATTTTATCGGAATCAGCCAAACAAAAATGTTTTAATGTATTTATATTCATTCTAACTGATAAAATAAATATCTATCATAAATGTACAGAATATATTATCGTTTAACAAAATAAACTGCTTCACTTTAAAAAGAGGTAAATTTATGTTTGAAATGAATTAGATAATTTTCGGATTCATTCGTTTTATTTTGCTATGATGGATTGAAAATTATAAAGTAGAAAAAATCTTATTAAATATTTCAAATACTTGATAACGTAAAAAATTCAAAAGACTCGTATTTTCTGATAATATCATTGATTTTAATTGATAATATAGGAACATTGTTTGTTTTTTATCAAAAATTTCTATAATTGAAGGAGACCCGTTATAATTTTCTTAATTAGTTATTAAGTACATTGAAGTAATAATTCAAACTTGCTTATTTTATAATGATATTAATTAATATAAAAATACTTAAATTTATATTTCAATAAAACCGTAAAAATATATATAAATTCAAATAAATACATCAAACTAAATAAATATGAATCATATAAAATATTTTGTGTATTTATACTTCTATTTATTGTTACGCAATTTTATGTTGAATTATATTTGGTAAGCAAAAATAAATCTAAAAAATTCATGTATATCAAACTAAACTTTATTTTCAAAATAACGACAGATCTTTCAAACGCTATAAATTGTTGATCAAAATAATCATTAATTTTAATTGTTTTCAGGATAATGCTCGAAATCTCACTCAAAAAGTATTAATGAGTATAAAAGCAAACCAAATGGACGATTGTTTAGGAATGTTGGATCGGGATTTAGTTGACGTGCTAATGAAATACATTTACCGAGGTTTTGAAATACCTATCGAAGGAAGTAGTGGGCATTTATTGTTGTGGCACGAAAAAGTGTACAACGTTTGTGGCGTGGGAAGTATTGTACGAGTGCTGACAGACAGTAAACGAGCTTGAACGTCTTCTTTTAGAAATATACCTGTCTCATTTCTACCTGGAGAAGAAAGTGGGTACGTCGGGGGTGTAGATAGCTGCCGAGTTTCTCGCACATTTTGTCGCGACAAATAACCAACACATTTGTGTAAAAAATTGTTATCAATAAAGTGTTTTTTATTTCTTTTACTTACAGTCAATAAGTGTAAATTTTGAATTTTAACAAACCTAAACATTCTTCTTATATTAATAACATATGCGTTCGGTATATAAATAACAAAACTTACATGCACTTGAAAATTAAATAATACCATCAACTTCGTTATTTATAATCGAATTAATATAATATTTATTTCAAATATTTTATCATTAAACATATTTTTGTTATTAAAATTACGGAAGAATAAATATGGTTGACTTTTTTTAGTCACCCAAATGTAACAATGTTGAATCTTATGTAGAATTTCAGCGCATTTCTTCGACAATCTTATTTCTCACATTTGTCTTTCACTGTGACCATTATCATATTCGTCTGGAGAATTAAGTACAGCGCACTAACGAATACCGCATTGGCTCTGAAAATGTACAAATCATTTATGATTAAGTAAATGATGATAAAAATAATTATTAACTAAATTTAGATAGTTAAAAATAAAAATTTATATTTAATTTTTATCTAATCTTCTGAGCTATGAAGTTATTAATTTTTGTTAATATAAGTTAAACTATATTCATTAAACAAAATATTTTCAAATTTCATCAAAACGTGTGTTAAATAAAAAAAAATGTAAAATTCATCAAAATTTTGTTTAAGATTATATTATTTATATTATTGTATAAATGTGTAGTACAGTATATTTTTTGTACTGTATATTACAGTACAAAGACAAATAAACTTATTTAGATTAATATATTAACGAATTTCTAGATACCATTATGATTTAATAAAAAATTTAATAAAATCATTTTTCTTATAAATTTTTCATCGATAAAGGGCGTGAAATGCCCATGTGACAAACAATGTTTTTTGTTCGGGGAACGTGCGTAATGTCGTGTTTTTATACACTAGAGCGAAAGTTTTTTTCAAGTACGCTTGAATGTGTCTAAAAATGGTTTTTGTGGAAAAACCCATTGCGCACGGTTTGAGAGTATGAAAAAATATTAATGTGCTTTAATACTTACTGTCCTTCTTTGAAATATTCCTTGAGGGTATTACTGAAACGTTTACTGTACTTCACGAATTCTCGTTTTCGCTGGTCCAAGGCTTGTTTTCCCATGTCACCAGGGATAAATGCCGTTACTTCATTAACTGCATCTAGTAACTTTTTAATTGCACTGGCAATCTCCCTGAAATTATAATTTCAATTAAATTAAGTCAATTAAGTCAATTCAATTAAAAATACTATCAAAATACGTAAATATAAACTAAAAATAATTATAAAACGTATAAAACGTGCAATATAATATTTACTTGATTGTTTCAAGGAATGTTTTGCGGTCAGTTATTTCTTCCGGAATTCTGCTTAGTATTCTTTTCAGAGATGTAGATTTGCGATTTAGTTCTTGAAATGCGTCTTCTGAACGAGATGATCGGTATTCAATAACTAAAATGATAAATTCCACTTATAAATCATATACTTTTTATTTGTAAATGTAAATAAAATATAACAAATATAACTTACTATCACAATCTGATGCAGGGCCTTGTAAACGCAGAACGCTTTCGTTCATATCGAGATTAAGATCTGCCCGCCTTATTAATCCTAATATGAATTCATATGTAATACCAGGACATGAACTTTCAGCTTTGGACAATGCATTACGTAATGTTTGAACAGCCAAGCCATTTTGTCGTTCAAGCTATAAAAAATATTCAAATTAGTAATATATTCGAAAAATTCTACAAGATAATATACATCTAATATAATTATATACTATATATAATAATTTAATACTAAATGCTCATATTTCTGTTACTAAAAGGTAGTATACAATATTTGTAAACAATCAGTTTATATTTATTTGGTTAAATAAAATAATAGTTTATTGTATGATTGTTTAAATTATTAAATTAATGAATACCACCAATTAAAATAGTTTTTTTTTCATATTTAATGAACTCTTATGTTTAAAATATATATTTATTTTCATGAAAGAAATATTAATTTAGAAATTTGAAACTTCAAAAAAATTGTGAACTTAAAATACGTTTTCAAAAATAACAATTTTAAGACTGGTAATATCGTTAATTGCAAGCAGTAATTGAATAAATAAATATCTAATAGATAAAAAAATATCTAATAGATTTCTACTGGAGAAAGTTTATAGACGCAATTTCATGTCTATTCAAATTGCGTGGGAAACTAGTCTATTTTAGTAAAGAGAAATAATACGTAAAATGATTATATTATCGGCAGGATCTATGAGGATATCTTCAAATACATTACCTTGGCCAATATTGGTCGCAATATGACAGGAAGAACAAGAGATATAACTGGAGTCTTATCGCCCATTGTCATCCTTTACCGTTGTTATTATTCGTGCGACAAAATCTAGAACTCTTGATGTACGAAAATGATTGATCCAGATACTTGAGACGGCTGGTAATTGTTTCGCCTCTCAGAATGCAGAATTAAATCCCCAACATGTCAATGATTGATAGCTGTCACTTTATTACTTTTATTTTATAACAAGAATCAAGGTTAATACTTCGAAATGTCAGAGCTTAGTTCACACTGAACCATACACTAAACAGTGAGCACAGTAATTAAGGAAGATAGAAATATAGCGAGAACTACAGTGCTCTCTACAAGGAAAGAGTCGAACGTCTAGAAGTAAATGCTCTGTCGGTATTTGAAAATGTTTATTTTTTATCAATTTTTGACTATTTCTAATCATGATTATCTAGGTAAATGGTTCTACAACTAAATTCCTTAAAGTCAAAATGCATAATAGCGAGGCAAAGAAAAAAGATTTATTAAATCATTTTATGTATCTTTTATTCAGCTTTTCGATTTTTAAGTATATATTCTTTTATATGACACGTCGAAAAATTGTTTCACGAAGATGGCAGAACAAATTCATTTGCTATATTAAATTTTTTATAATAAACACATTGATATTTCATTGTTATTGCGCATTCAAAGATTACATTGAATAATTTTAGATTTCATTTGACATGATCATTTATACAGGTATTAGTGTAGTGAGAAAAAAGCCCCTACAAAATACATCAAAATTAAGTCTTATAAATTAGAATAAATTGAATTATTTTATTTTCTCAAGACTGAAGAATAGATTTATTTTCATGAAACTTAATTATTTTATAAAATAAGGAATAATAATAAATTCTCAAACTAATCTAGAAACATTCTTTTAAACTTTTTATAGTAGGGATTTTTTAACATTATTTTGTCACTTTTAAAAATAAATAAATAAAGTTAAACTTTAGTACTCAAAAATATAATTACTAATATTATGATTATTATGAGAATTTATTATTTCCATATAAAAGTAAATCATCTTTCGTATACGAATGCACTATTCCGTATAAGAAAAAACTATTCCACATAACATTTCCATTTTTTGATAACTTTTTTCATAACGTTCCGAAAGAATAGATTTTAGACTTTAAGTTTGCAAAGAAAATAACCGTTTTCGATAAGAACTACGGAAGAATCGGTGGGTTGAAAAATGGTGAAATTTTGACCAACTTAGGGTGCTGTGTTTTTACCAGTGTATATTTTTTACTGTAATTGTGTTCTGGAGAGAAAAACACATCACACTCTAGAGGGATTTTCAGTTTATTTTTTTAAAAGTTTAATGTAACAAAAGATTCTTAATCTTCAATGTTAGAATTAATTTGTAAATTTATAAAAGTTTGTTCTTTTAGTTGCTGAGTCAAAGTTGGATGGATTGTTAGTATTAAGTAAAGTTGGATCAGGATTGTTAATATTTTTGTAGAATTGATTATTAATACCGTTATTTTTATTTTGATTATTAATGAGAATAAGTTTTTTAGCCTCAGTTATTGAAATTTCGTTTAACTTTTCTAATCTGGAAGCTTTAACGTAATCTGTGTAAATGTGGCATTTTTTGCTTGAGACCTATATCTATATGAGACATATATATATATGATATCGTTGACAGTTGTAACATATAGGTGTATTTGAAATATCAATTTCACAATTATCATGAGGTTTTTCAGATTTTTTTGTTTACCACAACGATAACACCTTGGTCAAGATTTATAGAAAGTAGCAAGATGGCTTTTGGCATGCGTTGCAGGTTGGCATGCTTTAAATGGTGTTTATTTTAAATCTAACGCAATATAAAAATGTGTGTGTGGGTAAAAACCTATTCTGAAATTTAATTGAAATAGCCGTAGAAGGTATCCATTTAAATGTTGATGTTGTTCTGAAATTATTATTGTGTGTAAGATCATTCGGAAGATTAATACTATGTTTTTCATTTTTATTTGTGCGCTTTTATAAAATGGAGTTAATATTAATTTTTTCCATTTCTTTTCTGAGAGAAAAAATTTTGTAATCTGGTGTAATAATATATATATTTTCGGCTATTTCTTCAATAGTTAAATCTTTATGAACATAGGTTCCTATTGAGAAACGAAATGTTTCGGTAATGAAAGCTTTTAAATTGTTGATTAGCAATATATCATTTGTTTTTACTAATGAGTTTGCAGTTATACTGTTGCTAAAATCGATTTCAAATTTGTTATATCCAATAATTCTCACAGTGTGTTGTGAATTTGGAATAATTTAAATACAGATTTTTCGAAGTTTAACGGATGTAACAATTTGTTTTTAAAAGAGTTGTGATCACGTTCTTCAATTTTGTTAGGATCAAAGACCTGGACATGCACTAAATATGGTCCTATTTAATTTGAGAAATAAAGGTGCGATTTTTGCATAGTAAATACCATATTATTTTGAGTTTAATTGTTTGAGTATGTAATAATATTGTCTTGATTTGTACTCTGTTCATGTATATTTTTTGATGAGTTAGTTAAATTTAATTGTAAATCGGAAGTAGAGTTTTTTAATTGTTTACTAAAGGAATCAGATATGATTTGTAAATTTTTATTGGGATTTTTAAGAATGAAAACATTATTTTTATCCGAAGAGTTAGATTTCACCTTTTTTCGATAACTTGTTGTATGATATTTCTTCAGAAGAAGAATTTTAATCTTTGAATTTAATTTGAAATTGAATCGAATTATTATTGACGGGGTTTTGATAATTATTTCGGTGAGTGTGGCTTGAGGATTGGTGATTGGATCACAAAGGAGGCCTCTGCGGCAAAGTCGTACTTATTTAAAATTGTGAACAATAAAACTATCAGGTATGTATAAATATTAAATCGAAATTAACTGTTGAAGTAATTGATTTAAATGACAAATTCATTGTTAGTAAAAATAAAAAAATTCAATTATAGGTTAGTTTTTAATGATTACGAAATTACTCATTCGATTGTTCAAACTGAACTCCATCTTGAGCTGTGTAAAAAGTATCAGCAGAGATGTATCGGAAAGTATCTACTAGAGATGATATAAGATTAACATAAAAACAATCTTAATTCAACAATAAAATATTTTTAAATGTTGTATAAAAGTGACATTTTTACGATATTGAAAAAAGTATGTTTTTACAATCATACATTTTTTACTATCATATGATTATGTTATGAAAAAATTAACATTGCTTTTTTATTATGAGAATGTTAGTTTCATACGACATACGAAATATAGGTTTAATATTATTTTCATATGTTTCTGCTGTATTGTTGAACTTATTTTAATATTAATTTAATATGAAAAAGAGGTTCATTCCATAAAGACAATTTCATCAATGCTATTTCAATATTAAAACATGATTTATTCATATTAGCATATCAAGATTATTTTAATGAACCCTGAGTAGGTATTCCTAATACTAAATTCAAAAAATTATAATAATTTCTATATTAATTCAAATATTAATTATAGAAAAACGTGAAACCCACGTTATATGTGTATATATATATACATATACATATATACTTGCGCATTATGCTGTATGCAGGTATTATATCTGTGTTTTGATTTTGCGGATCCATTGTACTTCCGATGGAAAATGCATGGTACAAACGACTTCTAGCGCCATTCCTTTAGGTGACGTTTTTTCGATCTGACGTACTGTAGTGCTAGTTTATGCAGATAAGTCTCCTTCTTATAAACTCCTTATTCTTCTTGTTCAATTGTTGCTGGAGTAAATCTGGCCATCAACCAATAAACATATATAGCAGAGTGCGTTGATATAGGATTTCATTTTAGAGTAAAAAAAAAAAAAAAAAAGAGTAGAGATCCAACTTGTCTTCGTGTTTCCGCGTAAATCTTACTGGTCAATCAGTTGGTAAGATCGGACTGAGCGGAAAACGAGATCTCGATTCTTACCATTTCAGATTCGACATAGCGTCTCTAGCAATAGCGAAATTTTCTTCCAGTTGATTCTACGTCTCCCAAATTTCGAAAAAATCTTGCCGCGAAATACATTGTTATATTCTTTTCTCTGTAAATTTAATTATTGCTGTGTTAAGTCTCGTTTCAATAAATCAGTTCATAATTTTCGTTATTAAAATTGCCACACGAGATTGCCAGGATCGCAGGTCCTGAGATGAGAGAGAATTTTCAATAAGCAGCCAACAACGGAAAAATTTCTCTTATGTCTGGATCACCTTTTCCATCAATACGTCATTTTCTTCATGAAATTCCAGTATTAAAAAAAAGATTGTTCAAAGTTAAAACAGTAGTTCCATCGTAAAATTGATGGTAAAGTCAAATTGGATTGATTTTATTGAGTGGCCATATTATAAACAATAATAATTTTATGATGCGAAGGAAATTGAATAATAAATTATTAAACACAGATAAAAATATAAATAATAAAACTTGGTCAGATATTTTTGTTGTTGTGTTAATAATGGGTTAATTTAATGTGAGAAGCTATTGTGTGTGCTTTACAAGACCACTCCTTATGACCTTTTCGAAATACGGAGAAATGACGTTCTATGTTTTTTTTGAGTGTTCTAAAAATTTGACTAACGGAGAAAAAGAAGAAGACAACGTATGTCAAATATACGATTTTTTTCGTTTTTTAAGGGATTATATCTCGGGCACATATGAACCCAAATTAATTTTGTTCTCGTCAAATCTTATCTACGCGATGGCGAAAATTCTAATATAATGCAATATTTGAACTTTTTTCATATATGATTGCTTTTTGAAACGTTGCAATATCAGCATTTGTTCGTATCTGAAAAGAGACGCGAGGTAGTGTTGGCAGCACAAAAAAAGTTTTTATATTTTTTTAAAAATATATATATTGATGACTGATGGTATATTTCTGCATGGGTAGTGGAATTAACATTCGTGAAGTCAAACGCTTGATAAATTGAATTGTTGTTTGAAACTTATCCTGTCATATTTTTCTTTATTAATCTAATTATTCAACTTATTTGTTCGAATAAGTTTATTGCAAAATCGTTTGAATAAGTTCTAAACTTTCTTTATTGGAGTTCGAAAGTTTAAGGTTGAACTAACTGTATTTAAAGATTTTTTAAATAAATTTCGCGATGGCCCTAATTTTTTTCTGTAAATGTTATTTTTAATTGAATATATATATATTTAATTATATATTGTAACGTATTTACAAAAATCCGCCACAGAAGAACACATTATTGTATGGAACTTTAAAATCATTAAAGAGCCGAGAATCTATTGCCTTAATTGAATCATTACCTAGAGCACGGTTGCGTCTTTAGGATAAAATTCTGTTTTCAGCTGGAAAAGCGAGTAATTCTCTCATTTTATCGTTCGGGAGCCAGTAGGGACCGAGCCGGAAGAGTTACTTCACGGGTGCTTGCTAGGACTTAAGAGAACTGGGACTGCGCAGGCATACCGCTACTGCTAATTAAATTTTCAAATTCGCAAAAGATTAGCGGTCGCGAATCCACTTGCGCACCGCACAATTGGAGAACACCAATAAAAAAACTACAGGAAGTAACGTCATGTCGAGGGCGTCACCACTGTTGCTGAAGCCACTTCCGACGGGCCGAAAATGCATAAATACGCCTGGGGTGAATGACCTCTTCCTTCTTCCATGGCGGATTCAACAGCGATATGGTAATATTAGAGTTACTTTATATTTATTAATGGTTCGAGCTCTGGATTACATGATTTTCGGGATATTTAAGGTCTTATTGTTGATATTTTAGAAAAATTGTTAAGTTGAATATTGAAAGCAATTAAATTTTATCTTTTAAGCGTCGATACTAATATTATAAGTTTGTTTTAACTATTTGATCTTATACTTTTCCTATAATAATAATTGGTTCCTTAATTTTAAGTGCTCAAGACTTTTCTTTTATTATGTGTTTCCTTTAACTTAGTAAAATTGTTCGTCTTTTAATGAAACGTGCTTGCTATCTGGAATTGCCTGCGACGAAAGCGACGAGGAGTTACACGTTCTACCGAGCTGCTGAGAAATGTTGAGTTCTATTCTACAATTTTGGATCTTTGATGTGTTTAATTTTATTATTGTACTTCAGTACGACTCATTTGAGTCTGGCACCCTTTTTATTATTTGATATAAGTTAATTTTAATGATCTTAAGATTCCATATTTCATTTTGAGGTTTCTATTGATATTTATTAAATTCTTTGTTTTGGTTGCCGCTTGTTTACTACGCTGAGCCGTCGACGACATTTCCTCAGTCACGGGGCCTGATTGTCGACCGGACTCAACGGATATCG
>JABFQD010002157.1:0-15951 GCA_022817045.1 Psix sp. ZL-2020 | reverse complement strand
GAAATTGAAAGAAGAAACAATCAATTGAGACCTCAATATTGAATTTAGAATAACTGTAATACAAAATTTTAATGACATATAATAAATGGAGAGTTTTGTAGATATATTCGTGACATCGGATTAGAACAACTTTATTGTATCTATTATTCTTTACTTCAAATATAGTTAAGAATAAAAAAAAGATTACTGTTGATGCAACTGGCTCTACATACAAATCAATTGTATTACCGAATGGTTCGATAAAAACAATTTTTTATATCAAATTTTAATTCAACCAATTAATGACATTTTACCTGTTTTCCAAATGATATTTATAAAACGTGGTATTACATTATATTGTAATTCATTATAATATAATAATTTTGACTAAACGAATTTGTGAAAACAACTAAACATATTTCTGAAAAAACTGTTTGCGACTTTTCCTTTGATATATTAAATACGGTTAATTTAAGTTTTAATCTTGCACCATTAAAAATTATAACGCACAGTGTTTCGATATTATCAATGAAAACAGTCAGAATCTAAAACTAAATACTTTCGGGCAATTCGACATCGTACATCTTTAAGAAAAGTAGCGAAAGTAAAGATTTTCATATTCAATGTACACGACTTATAACAATTTGGATGAGCAAAGACAAATTCAAAATTTGTTCTCTCCTCGAATACGCCTGGCCAATTGAATGTCTTTGGGCATGATGGTTACACGTTTGGCATGGAGAGTCTGAAGTTGTGTATGTGTAAATGCACTTCCCCTGTCGAAAAAAAGGACTATACAATTTTTGCACAATAATAATTGACTACTTCCTCAAAGCATTTTCATTTAAGGTCATTCCGACGCAAATTCGCGAATATCTAGAAAACGGTGGGTGAGCGCCAGAATCGGGCAACGGATTCGTATTTCGGAAAAGTCACCCCCACCCCATGTTAGGGGGAGGGACCAAATCATATATATACCTCTAACCTTAGATCATAAAAAAAATCACATCAACATGGACCATCGGTCTCTCAGACATTCTTCCGCATTTTTTATATTTATCAACGTTTTATAAATAAAATTGTATGATGTCAAACTCAATAATAATTACAAATTATGAAGCTTTCTTTTCAAATTATTTTTAACATTATTAATTTATAATAAACTACCAAATGTATTAAATTTCATCAATCTTCATTATTTTTAAAGTTACGGTAAAAGAAATCGTTTTAGCGGTCTCACAGACCAACATCCAGGGTTAAAGGTTAATATATTTATTTAATAAATATATTTAATAACACAATGTCTAAATTTTTTTGTTATATAACAATTATGGTCACTATAATAATTTTCAATTACAAGAAGACATTTTTTTTATATGTTTATTTTTACGTTTGTTTATTTCTAGTTTCATTTACTCTTATATCAAGTCTTATGAATAATTATGTGTTTTCTTGTGTTCAAATATTCACCTTCATAATCGAATACCTCTGAATTATTCATTAGTTTTGGTTTAAAATAAAATTTATTTCGAAAAACTAATTCAGTTATTTATAAGAATATAAAAAGCTGCAGTTTGTTTACCAGATCTAATTACAAACTGAATATTTGTATCATAAACAATATATCAAGCTAAGTATTGATTCATTTCTAAAAAAATTTCTGATATTTTTTTAAAACAACAATTATATATGATTTGTTATTTACGTTTTTCATAAACAAATTAGATTTTATTTAACTTTGTAAAGTTTTATTTGATTTCATTCTATCTCTTTTCTACCAATGAAAGCGATATTATTTTTATCTTTATTGCATTTATATTTTCAAATTCTTTAATATAATAAACTAATAAATTATAAAAATTATTATTCAATTTTGTGTGAAGTTATCTTCCACTTTTTAATGGAAGATAAAACCCAAATAAGAATAAAAAATAACAATCGTAAATTCTTAACGAGGATTGTTAACAAAATTTAAAATTGAAATGTTTAATTTTCAAAATTTATAAAAGAATGAGTTTTTTTGTATCACTAAATATATATATTTTATTCTAAAAAATAGATCAAATTATATCGAAGTAATAATTAAGAAAAAAACTTCTATTTTTAACATAAATTAATTTTTACTTTTTAAATTATCACTGCAATACTCTTTTAATTTTTCTGATTTACTTTATACATGTATCCTGTATCTGTATATCTTATATATACACGTATACACCTATACAGATATTTAAGATAAGTCGAATCTAATAAAAAAGCTCAAGATACTTTTTAACTCGCCGCAACAACTCGTAATGACAGTTTAAAGATACATCAATTGCAGCGCCATCTACATGACACATGAGTCGTATTTGATGCACTTGTGATTATAATCGAATTGTTTTTGGTTCGACTAATTTTATTTAGAAACAAAAGAGTAAACCAAAATTGACAATGAGTAACTCAACAATTTCAGACCAGTCCCTAATGGACAAGTCAATGCGAAGTGTCTTCGGTAAGTTTGAAACAAAAATTCCATGAAAATACCTTATTTTAATTCGAAAAGTTCACAAGCCGACCACCTAACCTCAATTGTATTCGAAATATTAACTTGAATAAAATCCTTTTCTCTAATATTAACCATACAACTCACTAAAAACAAAAAACCTCAAAAATGTTCTTTTTTTCTAGTGGGGAACATCCCTTACGAAGCAACAGAAGAAAATTTGAAAGATATTTTCAGTGAAGTTGGACCTGTGTTATCGTTCAAGTAAGTTACTATTTAATAATTTTTATTGAATCCAAAACTTCTAAACTGATAATAATACTAAATTATCAATTTTTCAAACTACTACGTAATAATTAATTTATTTCGTATTAAAATAAAACCACTATTTTTGTCAGATTGGTGTTTGACCGTGAAACCGGCAAACCAAAAGGTTATGGCTTCTGTGAATACAAAGACCAAGAAACGGCTCTATCCGCGATGCGTAATTTAAATGGATATGAAATCGGCGGACGAACTCTGCGCGTTGACAATGCTTGTACGGAGAAGTCGCGCATGGAAATGCAGAGTCTGCTACAGGGCCAGAACACAGAGAATCCTTATGGTGAAGCTGTGCACGCCGACAAAGCACCAGAAGCGATCAGTAAGGCAGTCGCGTCTCTACCGCCTGAGCAAATGTTCGAGCTTATGAAACAGATGAAATTGTGCGTTCAGAACAACCCAAATGAGGCACGGCAAATGCTGCTACAAAACCCACAACTGGCATATGCTTTACTTCAAGCACAGGTTGTTATGAGAATCGTCGACCCACACACTGCCGTCGGAATGTTGCACAAAGCAAATCCGATTCCTACGGTCCTTACACCTGCGGAGAAACCTAGTGCAACCATTGGTTCCGTCAGGATCGAAGAACCCTGGGTACCACGTCCTACGCCAGTCGCTAATGCTACTGCCGCGACACCTATTTTCGCTGGTGATTATATGTTTGTTTTATAATTCAAAAGTATTAGATTTAAATTATTTTAACTATATAAACATTTCAAGGTTATTATATTAAAAAGTATGTTATATTTATTAGTTTTTGTGTAATTTTATCAAATGAAATTTTCGAATGAATTATTTGAATGAGTAATTTTTTAAAAATTATGTAAAATATAAAAAGGAATATTTTTAAAATATAAATTATGTAAGTTATTTAATTTGAAATGAAGATTGATCTTTTTAAAATTAATCGAACTTTTCAACTATGAACAATTATGTTTATAATTTCAATAAAATCAATGATATGAAGAAGATATTTCGTGCACTTAAATTATAAAAAACAAATTTCAAAATAATATATTTTTTCAGGTCAAGACGTGGATCTCAGGTTAGACCGCCAAATTGACCCTCGAATTGCTCGATTGGATCAAGATTTGCGAGGACCTCCAAACCCGACAGTACCACTGAGTCAACCTACTATAGTACCACCACCAACAGATACTTCACGAGCACCACCTGTTTTCAATTTACCAGACTCGTTAGTATAGAAAATAATACTGACTTAACTATCAGAAGGAATGAATATTTATTAATTTGATTAAATATTTGTTTTCATTATTTTAAAAATTTTATGTATTTGCATACAAGCATTTTAACATATCTTTAGTGGATATACAAAAATGAAATAATTAAATTAAGAAATATGTTTTTGTTTCATTTGCTTTTTTATAATTTTATATATGTATGTTTATTTCAAATTTTAGTAATATACAATACTTAAATATAATTTAAAAGCAAAAATAGATTTAACAAAATAAACAAACCTAAAAATCATTTTTATATTAGATGCTTTTAAATCTGTAGATTAATTTTTTTAAAAACAAAATTTTAAAAATACTTTTTTGTATGCGATATGTATCTTCGACATTGATTAATGAATATTTCTCTTTTCTGTCTAGTATTCTTGCTGTGGAAGGAATTGAAAGGTTAAATATATCATAATTAATTTTTAAATTCCCAGTATTTTATTAAGTAGAAGAAAAATAAAAATGGTAAATTTTATTGTCTTAATTTTATTTAATTAAATTTGTTCTTGAATTTCACAGCAGTTTTGGCCGTGATCCTAGAGCTGATCGATTCGGACGTGATCCACGGGAGTCCAGAGATCCTAGAATGCCTTTGGATCCAAGGATCAATAAATCAGCACGTAAGTAAATTGAATTTCAAATGTATATATTTTAAAAATATATTATTATAAAAATAACATTAATATATTCTAAAAACTACTAGATATTTTTTATCTGAAAAAATGTATATCTATTGTAGAACCTACACCAACGATAGCACCATCAGTTCCTCGTCCAGTTGCAACAACGATCGCTCCTCCACAAAATCCAGGTATTTCTAGCACCACAAATCCGACTCCTAGTGCACTTCCTACGCCGTCTAATTCTACCTCAAGACTAATGGCTGGCATGTCCTCAACTGGAAATATACCAAGTGGTGCCACAGATCAGGAAAAGGTATTATAATATTTAATATATTTGTTCACTTTTTAAACATTTTTGTTTAATTCTTAAAGTTAACTTTTATTCTATTTAATTTTTTAGAATAATATTATTTTCCACAATTAAATTCAGATCAAAGACCACTGACTTAAAATGTAATAAATTAAAAATATATTTTTTAAATCAGCAATGACTAAAATGTGAAATAAACTGGCATTTAAAAACTGTAAAAAATTCACTTTCTAAAAGTTGTTTATATTTAATATTTAATAAATTTGTTTATTTTCAGGCTGCTTTAATTATGCAAGTATTACAACTATCTGACGAGCAAATTGCAATGTTGCCACCTGAACAAAGACAGAGCATCCTGGTACTCAAAGAACAAATCGCCAAAAGTACCCAGCGTTAATTTTTTATATAGACATAATTATATAATTACATAAGAGTATAAAATTTTATGCGTATTATAATGATAACAAATGTTGTATCATTAACTAGAATTTGTATTTCCTTTGTGTAATAAAATAAACCAAAAGAAAATGAAAACAATTTGTTGCAACTTCAATGACTTTACAATGAAACGATATTGTTACAAGAGAATAGTTTTATTGATTTTTTTACATCATCACATTTACAATTCAACAGTCGAAATAATATATTCACCAAATAAATAGGTGAATTAACTATAAATAGCACCATAAAATCTACACAAAATAGACTTTCAGTTCACAAACTGAGATTTCTTTTCCATTATATATAAACGAAAGTATTTTTTAGACTTAAATTTTCCTACTTTGTACTATAACTTTATAGCATGAAATTAGCACTGACTGATGAGTACTTAATGTAAAATGTAACTACTAGACATCAATATGATATACTTGATTTTCGTCGTAATTACATTACTTTACGAACGTAAATATCTAAAAATACACCGTAACATTTGAAAGACTTGAGTTTGTAATGCAGTTGTCTTATAGCAGTTATTGACAAAGTAATAAAAGTCTGTTACAGTTTTGAAATAGCATTTTACATTGGAAATTAAATAATGCAAAATAATTTGAACATTGAGTTCATTTGAATATACAATGCCAAATTAAAAATCATAAATAATCATTTATGAAACCTAAAATCGATACGGCAGCATTATCATACAAAATAAATTATAATTAACAAAGATCTAAATCAAGATCGTACTACTGAAAAAATTCTTTCAGCAATTTTAGCAGTGAAAGGAGACGTTTCATTTCATATACATCAGAAGAAAACATGCAACAGTTAGAAAATATATATTAAAACATTTAACATGTTTTCAATATTATTCCCTCGAACAACACATCTTAAATACGCATTTTGCATATGAAATGAAAGCTACATTTGAATGGTCCTCAACGGAAAAGCTACATGAAAATGGAAGGTAGAATGATTTGTTTATCACATTCCAATGGAACTTTGGTTTAAACGAATGACGATTGTCCGACTATTTGGCTTTTCGAAGAGCTTCTCGTTCTTTCATATCAATAGAGCCCAAGTTCACGCAAGCGACGTATCCGTGCAAGAGAGAGATCATCGATTTTACTATCGCGATCGGTCCAAAGACAAGTAATGATGCTCTGTACAAACTGATACCAGCCACTGAAATAAAATAACTCATGAGATTCACCTAATTCAAACTTAACTTTAACTACACTGCTAATAAATAATCACTACCAACTATTGTTATCAAATAAATACAATTTTATCATAAAACCACAATTAAGACCAAAAAAAGCAATAAAAGAGTAGATATCAATAAAAACTTAATTTTATCTTTTAAATAAAAATCATTAAACTATTTCATTTGATAAAGTTGCGTAACTGAATTTTACTATCAAACAAACTCACTTGTTTGAACTTTGGAAATTTGAATGTGGTAATTTGATCTTAAATACTTCATTATCAAAAATGTACATTCATTATAAAAACTCACATATGGGTCCTTCGGTAAAATGCAAAAGGTACAGAACAGCATAGAACAGCTCATTACCGGCGCACATGACGAACAGAACAGTACGATTCGTATAATACGTACGCATTATTGGATTCTCAGATAAGTCGATAAGTTTGTGACTAGCTTTTCCTTGCAGTATCGTCCTGAAATCGTGAATTTGCGATGAGTCACAAAGTTGTATTAAGAACAAATATATTCATCTTCAATTATGATATAGCAATTTTCTTAACAAACATAATAAATGATTATCATAAGACAATTGAAGAATATATAAATATTCAATTGAACTCACACATGCAAATAAATCCAGTGACAAGCAATGTCGATAGCCATACTCAATTGGAACCAAAACATGTAAGTGGGATAAAAGTGGCTGAGCGTAACCAGGAGACACATTGTCCCAATCCGGTCAGTCAGCTGATCCAGCATTGCTCCGAATTTGGTACTCTGGTTAAAGTACCGGGCAGCGTGACCATCGATTGCATCCAGCAGTGCGCTGATAAGATAGCACAGCACAGCAGGAACATAATGAGTTCGCATATAATAAAAAGATATAATAGCCAATACCACTCGTGCGTATCCTGAAAAAATGTTGCCTCGTTAAATCCAAGCCATTAGCATAAACTGGAAAATTTGGACATGCGATAACGTAATGAATAAATTTCAAAGAAAAAAAAATAAGGCGATATTATAATTCGCTTGCTATAAAGGAATTTTGATTTTTTCCATTTTTTATTTCGACGCTGCTAAAAGTACTAAAAATCGATGAGCTATTGAAAACCTACAAATGCCTATGTTCTTATATTACAGTTTATGTAATTGACGTCAACTTTCTTTCATCTAACTTGGACAAATTGTTGTTTTATGTGCTGATAATTTATTGATGTTTTTTTTGTTTTTTATTGACTTTGAATATTTTAATATTGTTTTTAATAGTTTTGTAAGTTGGAGAAAAATTATTTTTGGATGATATTATTTTTTGGACGAAGATATAAGAAAGGCATATTGTGGTTGGGAAGAAAAAGAATCAAAAATTGATGGAATGTTTAATAAATGATTGGGGGTGTGGGGTGTTATGAATATGATTTAGTGGGATGAAAAAAATGAAATTAACTCACCGATGATGTTCGGGTAGAATAAAAAGACGTTTTCTGTCGACATTGTTTCAAAATAATGTACCTTTTAGTTTGGAACGAAAACAGATAAATGTAATCACGTCTTACGACAGCAACAATCTGTATTGATGTGCGCACCGGCAGCCAATTGTGGACGGTTGACAGGAGACGAGTCAACTTAAGAGATGCGTGCGCAGCTTAACAAATGGCGCAGTGCATTCTGTTAAATAAATAGACCGACAAATATTGAGCTTTTTTATGAATAATAAATGAAAAACAACAAACATTGCATTTTTGTTAAATTTTATATAAATAAATATATGAGAACATCACTTTTAAATAAACAATAATTATAATTGTTTAGTGTTGCATTAAACTATGCTTAAATAATGGTTGATATTTTGATTGTTGTAAATAATGAAAATCTAATTCATTGATCATTTGAAACAAAATTTCTCTGTATTGGCAATTTGAATTTCGCGCCACTTTTTATCTTTTTGAGCAATCACGTGATGGACTGTTCCTCATTCCTTCATTCCACTTGAAGTCCAAATTTTGTCAACGGTTTTAAATGCCTTTGTCGAGAAAACAGAGTTGTTAATTATTTGTCAATAACAAACTGCACAACTTTTTTTTTAACTCAGAAAAATGTCACGTGATCAAGATGATCCGCGAGATGTTTTGATGTTCCTGAACTCGCTTGGTTTCGTCGGAATTACTGCGCCACAATTGAAATTGTTTATGAAAGGTAAACAATTTAAATAACAATTTTATCAAATATTATTTAAAAATCAAATTATTTATACAGAAAAATAAAGAAAATTGAAACATTAATCTCAATGACATAACCTCAAAATTTGTGTTATTTACCAATGTAATAACATAGAAAAACATTAAAAGCTAATTTTCGTTATTTTCTTTTTAGATTTGAAATTGTATCGTAAAATCAAGAAACAAGAGCAAAACGAATGGAAAGAAAAGTCGAAAGAAAAGTTGAGAAACCGGCAACATCGTGTCTTGCGTCAACAAAACTCAGAAGTGCAGTCTTCCGAATTGTTTTCCTCTGAGTCATCCAAAGAAACGTCTTCGTTGAAAATACACTTCCAATATTCATCCAAAGATAAGGAAAACGACTGCAAAAGATTAACTAGTAGTAGTGAGAGTCAAATAAGCGAAAGTTATTGTTATGTAAAAAACAGACGAGATACTTGCAAGAGCAAAAATAACACGGTTTTGGAGGAGTTCTCCAAATTGAGTGTGAGACAAAATAGTCCAGATCGTGAAACTAAAGAGGAACAAAAAGAGCAGAAGGGAAAGAAAAGAGAACAAGTAGAAAAGTTGAAACTAGACAGAGTAACTTCTCCAGAGAATTCAAAACGGACTTCTAGGAGTCAGACGAGAAGTGTAACTACAGAATCGGCGAGAACCAGAATCACACAAAGAAGTTCTTCTAGATCTAAATCATGTAACGCAAATTTTTTGCTAAAAAAATGAATCATAAAAAATTAAATGCAAAAAGGATAGTTTATTTTAACTGATGTATCTTTTTTTAGTTATCAGACCCTGGAAGCTTCAAACCGAATCTCAACAATGCTTTACAAGAAAGAAGTCCGATCCGGTTATGTTGTATCAAAAATACCAACAAGGGTGGAATAAAATATCTTTTCCTGGTGAAGAGCGGCACACAAAAATTAGATGGGAAATCAGAGAGAAAATGCTTGGAACTGATCAAAATTCAAAGGTATATGAATATTTGAGAATAATATAATTGATTGTTAAATTATATATTAAATATGTTATATAATAATGAATAAATCTGTAAAAATTAAACTTGAATTAATTTTATAAAAATAATATATTAATATTTGAGCATTTGAATTTAACTGGCATGTTTTATTTCAGCCTGTACTAAGAAGATCAAAGAGCGCAGCAACGATAAGGAAAAAAACTTCATGATGTTAACAGTTTATTTTAAAAGAGTGTAAATAGTTTAACGGACGTCATAGTTTGTTTATCATAGTTAATTCGTTTTATAAAAAGCGTTATTTAATCACGCAACCTTAGAGTGAAAGATATGAAATGAATTGTACAAAATTTGAACTCTGAGTCTTCCTAAATTTAAGATATTCTTAGTTATTGTAATAAAAAATACTTCCAAAAAGACTTGTTTGTAAAACATTGTATAATTTTCATGTAATTTACATTCCACGCTTGACAATATAAACTAGTGAAATTCATTTTATTTACACGTCTGATATAAAAAAAGCAGTACCACCTCAACGCTGATCTGGCTTGAATTTTTTCATTTGCTCTCTTATATCTACTCTGTTAAAATTAAGCAATATTTTTTTTTCGATATCCCGAACTGCATTTTCCGTCAGTACTAAAGTAGTATGTTTCAACATACTATAAACATTCAAACCTGAAATCAAATATTTAAATTAATCACATTATGAAAACTTACAAAATTAAGGTGGGACAACCAAAACTAACAAAATAATCAGAATTGTTTAACATTTTCAAAATACATTGTCACAGATTATTCAATCAAAAAATTTAATTTAAAAATTTATAAAATTGTCATTGCATTTTTAACGAATTTAAAACAAGTATAACTTTCTTTTCATACTGCAAAATATATTTAAATTTCAAACTGCATTTAAAAATACAAAATAATTACTAATAACAAAATTAGCTCAAATATTATTTAAATTATTTTACATCATACATCAAAACATATGATATAACAGATATGTTCAAAAATATTAATTTATAGTCATTTTTGCGTGCTTCCATGTCCCATCCTAAAAACTTTATTTAAAAAACTAAAATGCAAAATATACCATAAACTGGCATCATATTAATGTGGTTGATCTCATTAGTGGCAATAGATATTTTTTCTGGAAAATAATCTTCGACATCGACGAATAAAACCGAAGGACCCCAATTTCTCTTCTGTACGAGTTCTTCAAGATACGAAGGTTCCTCACTAGGAATATCAAGATTAGGCACTATATGCAGATCATCTTGAGCCAATTTCACAGAGAGAGTTGATGTCAGACCGTGAAGACGAGTGTAAAAAGGTAGCATGTAGAAGAAGCTCTTATGCGATCTGGGACCATGAGCTTTTGCGCCATGCAAAAACAGGGGCGAGGCTCTGTTGCCATGTCGGGCACGACCCAAACCTTTTTGTGGCCAAGGTTTTCGTTTACTGAACCTAGTTTCGGATCTTACTTTAGTGTGTGCGTATTGCTGAAATAATTAATTTCATTATAAAAAGTCAGGATCACTGTAAAAAATTATTTCATATATATAATATATAATATAAATAAAAATACATAAATATTTTTCTATTCAAATTTGTGTAAATGAAAGTTTTGTTTAATTTTGTTTGATTATAAAAAACAACATACAATAAATTTGTACATTCGCTGCCATTTAATGTTCTCGTGGATGATGTCGGTGCGAGGTGTGGCGCCGAAAATTTCAGGGTGTAATTTTATCAAACCCAATTTTTTTTCTTCGATACTATCTAAATTTTCAATCCATGCTTCTCTCGGCTTGACAAAAAAATGTTTTTTCTCAATATAATCCGCAGTTGATATAATCGGCAAGTGTTTTTGCTGCAACTCAAGGGAAGTTGTACTGTAACTTCTTACTGATGTCAATGACAACTGTCCTAAACTTTTGCACAAATTACGAAGCATTGTTGATAACTTTTCAATCAACTTTTACGTTACTTTTCTCCTCATTTATTTCTATTTATTTACTTTACAACTCTGCTAGCAGACATTAAATTATTAACCTTAATAATTTATTAGGTTAGAACTGAAGTTCTTAAATAAAACGACAGGTAGCAGCACTGCATTTGCGTTATTAAATAAAGTTATTTAAGTAATTACAAATAAGAAAAGCTGGATGTAAAATGTAACTTGGTTTGAATTATATTACAATAAAATATTTTTGTATCATGTAATATTTTTATTCAATAAAAAGTAAAATAAAATTTTAAAGTTTAGCGTCCTTGTCTAGCTCCATATCTTTAGAAAAGGATAGAGAATAAAAGGTATGTAATATGAGTTTTCGGAAGACACAAAACATTTGTTTACAGTTTTTTGGCGCAAACACTTATTAGAACATTTTGTTGACAATTAAATTCGAAAATGATTATTCGTATGTAAATGATATTACGTCAGAATGTTTGGAAAAGACGCATTTAAATTAATAACCGAACTTGAATTGTCTTCTGATATTAGACCTTTCAATGTGAGTAAAACAAATCTATAATCTATTATTAACCTCAAACAAATTAATCGGTATTTTTTCAAAATGATAAGATCTGTTATTATTTATCAACAAATAACACAACTATCACGATATGTTCTGGAAAAATGTAAAAAAAAATGGGTTTTTCATTTTCAATGTGAGAACAGTTAATTCGCGATTTAGCATAATTTTGAAAGATAAGAATAAAAATGAAAATAATGCAAAAAAAACACCAGCTTATTTAAGATCCTGGGTTATTTTTTGAATGACTATACAAATATTCATTTGAAATGGGAAAATCCCATGTGTGCAAAACTCCTCGTTATAATCGTATTTTTGAATTTTTACCTGAAATAAATTTTGGTTCTTTTGCAGTTTATACCTGCTTGTTTTTTACAACTTAAATTCATAATTTTTGTTAAAAGATTTTAAACTTGGCATTTCGTCAATAATCACTGCTTAGTTAGATATTGTTTTTAATCATTTGTTCTGTATTTGTAACCTACATTTTTTTATTTGCAGGAATTTATTTTGCAACAAGTTTTAACTGAGATCGATACTTTATTCAATTTGAATAGAGAAGATTTGTGAGTATTATTTTATGTTACCAAAAATAATTTTAGTGTAATAATTTAATTTAAATTTGTATTTTTATTTTCAGGAATAAAAAATGATTGAAAATATAAAATAAAATAAAAAAAAATGAAAAATGTTAGAAGATGTATTATTTCTTGAATGATTCAAGTCATCAAAATTTTTTATGGCATTATTATGAATACGAAAATGTATTCATCAAATATATGTAATTTCAATAGTTTACAATTGTTTTTCTTGTATTTTAAAACTAAATCTAAATTTAAAATACTTTAAAAAGCTTTTGCTAAGATTTTTTTTGACCTAGGTTACACAGAAATAAAATAATTTAAAAAATCTATTAATACATTTCACAATATTATCTTCAATTAAATTAATAAAAAGTAATCAAATTATTAAATCAAATGGTTGCATAACATAAAACATATTACACATTTAATAATTAAATTATTTATATGATAATAATTCATGTATCATTTCTCACTAGAGTATGGTAAACTAATTTACAAATTATTAAAAATAGCACATTGCATTATAATTCAAAAAACCTAATTAATAAATGATCCAATCAACTGAGAAAAATGATTACAATTAAATTAAATTGTGCAAATAAAAAAACAAATTAATTAGCGATAAATTAATAAATAATGAATTTAAAACAATTGGAAATTTTGTATTCGAAAATTCCAGCAGATCGTCATAAAAAAACCAACATGAAACAGAACACGTAATAGAAATGAAATTACTCGTACAGGGAACTTTAATTTCAACCAATGAACAATTTAATTAATTCAATTTGTTTGATTTGTATTAGTTGAATGAGAGACGTTGAATTACGTGTGGAAAACTCGGAATGCTATAATTGGCGTAACAGCCTGGTAATATTTCGAGGTGAGAAAAAGCTGGTAAAAAGGAGTCTGTCTCAAATGATCTTCCTACTTGAAACGGCCACTAATTTGTACCAGCAAACATTGTCTGGCAGTAAATCACACTGAAAGCCTATAAAGTTTTATTGTCTGGGCACAAAACACGTACTGGTGGCAACAATTTGCACTTCACACTCATTTACAATGCCCCTGTTTACATTATGCGATAAAACCGGCAACCACTTGAGCACAAGCATGGCCAGGCTGTTTCCTGCAACAGGCTCCCATATGCTGGGATTTTCCGTCTCTCAACGTGTTACCCAGACCTTAGAACATATTTATTTTCTTTGTCCACCTTTTGTTTTAAGCTGATATTATAAAATGCTTTGTATTTGTTTATCTTTTACTGGTATGTCTCGACTGGTCGATTTACCATACCATCAATGGAATTATTCCACAATAGTTTTTTTCTTTAATAGTTTTTTCCCTTAAGTATAACAATCGGGATTTACAACCTAATGCTTGGGGATTTTGCACCGGGAAGAAATAATGACCAACATGATGTTCTGCACTCACTAGATAAACAGTAAATATGTAATGTGGCCTCTTTGATTTTCAGGGAGGAGAGTCAGTTGATGCACTCTGGAATTCCAATCGCTGTCAATTTCCGACACGATGCTATCAACCGTAATAAGCGCTGCGTTCTCGCTTATCTGTATCATCGAATGAGGAGATTGCGAGAGATGCGCTGGCAAGT
Source organism: Psix sp. ZL-2020 (assembly GCA_022817045.1). NCBI lineage: Eukaryota > Metazoa > Arthropoda > Insecta > Hymenoptera > Scelionidae > Psix > Psix sp. ZL-2020. The sequence goes on along the minus strand of JABFQD010002157.1, from coordinate 1,410 downwards.
TGGACCCATCCTGCCCAGCGAAGTCACGTCCAATTTGCTGCAACCGGAATCTCAATGGCTGCAGTCTTACAATAAAACTTTGGCTACTTATATGAGATCGATTGGAGACAATGGCTTCAATATAACCAAAGACCTAGTTCCCCCCAAGTCTCTATACATCGAGGTGAGAGTAGAGAACTGTTAATAATCACTAATTTAATGATAAAGCCTTTATTTAAATTTTTTGTTGTACAGTTATTTCACAGAAGTTTTCTACCTGAGATTTACAAGGTTTTATTGCCTTTTATTTCAGGTGAGGTGTTTAACCGATTATGGAAGATACGAGTTTGAAAATGGACAAGTTATTAATTTTAAAAAAAATACTCATCATCTACTGCCTAGAGATGAGTGTGAATCTTTGATTAGACAAGGAATTCTGGAACATATTCATTCTTGATGTTTGGATTCAGTTGCGGTTTTAGTACATTTGTACATAGCAATAGTATTTTCTCAATGAATTTGTATTTGCATTATTTTATGATGTTAATGTTCCTAAGGTGGATAGTAGTATTGTAACTGAGGAAATGTAAGATATCGAGTGTAAGAATTTTATGGGTTGAAATTATGAAGACAAAAATATTTGTCTTGCAGAAAGAGAGTTTTAAGATGCTTTTACAAAAATCTGAAAAACGATAAAATAAAATGATACTTATACTGGGATTAAATTACAATGTTTTTGTTAATGTTGTATAGAGTAATAACCACATTGTAGACCAATAATGAAAACTAAATGAAATGTTTCATTTCATTTTTATCGTTGATAAAATTGCAATGACCAGCAGTTTTATAAAACACATCTTAAGTAAAGATAAATAAATCTATATTAAGAAATGTATTCATTTTTACATAAAAACTTTATTAACAATATTATTAAGATTGAAATGTTTCGAAAACATTTAATTATACTAATCTAGATGAAAGAAAATATTTTTAGAGTATTTTGATTTATTGTCTAGTTTACACATTGTAAACTTTCGTGAGTGTAAACTTCCTAAGCGAGTCATTATATAAATGAACATTGTGGAAAATATGAATAATTTAGATATGATTTTGTATGACTAAATTTTCTCTTTAATCAAATAAAATTTATGGTCAGCTAATGACATTTAAATTTAAATACAGAAAAAAATACTTTAAAATATAAACTTTGAAAAATTGTATTTTGCAAAAAATCATTTTGTTTACGAAATTATAAAATTTTACTTTTTAAATAAAATGAAATTGAAATATAATTAAAAATATTATATTAAAATATAATTAAATATAATTAAAACTTATATACCATAATAAAACATATATTTATATATAAAATTTATATACTATAAAAATATTCAAGACTGTTGATATATTGAAATTGAGATTTTGATATGT
>JABFQD010002156.1:0-15951 GCA_022817045.1 Psix sp. ZL-2020 | reverse complement strand
CAATGTCGATTTCCAACGTCGCGCCAACACTGTTCACCAACGTTGTTCCATTACGTCGATAACCTAAGTCGTTCTCCAACGTTGTACCAACGCTGTTGGCCAACGTCGTTCCATTACGTTGTATTAACGCTGTAATAACAAATAAGCCAACGTCGGCACAACGTGGTCAATCGACGTCACGAACCAACGTTGTGACAACGTTGTATTTATTGTAAAGTCGGCCGAACGTCGGCTATTTCTACCTGGGTGGTTCAATTAGTTTTTTAGATGATGAATTTTGTTGGTAGAAATTTACAAAGTGTTATGTGGCGTTCGTTGTAATCTTCGGTACATTTCTCTATTGTGTTTTATTTAATTTAATGTATTATGATTGTTATGTAAGATTATCTAAAATTATTTGACTTATTAATGTATAGGTGGTAGAGAGTCTTTACCCTAATTCTAACCTGATCCTACGTTCTGATTTTTGTTTACAATTGTTAAAATGTGGTTATGTATGTGTATATTATTTGCAGCGTTACCTGTCACAGATACAGAAAAGGTTCCCTACAAGATTTGTATAATTTTTGGCATAGAATACGGATCTGCAATAGAAACACAGGGATTCCATTTAAAAATATCAAGTTACCCCCATGCCTGCCCACATGAGCAATACAGGTGAGTAAATTTTTGCAACATTGAATGGCCCGTTTTACAATAATAAACTTCCATATTAACATTTCACCGTATAATAAATAGTTTTTAATATATTCACTTGTAACTCTTTAAATTGTACACCGTATATATGATATTATTATAAAATATAATAATATTTCATCTTTTTTTATATTCTAATGTAGCGAATACTGTAGCATTTGTCCTATTGTTTGTAATATTACTTATGAACAAATTTTAACACTGTTTTTCTACGTAAATTAGATCTTATATCACTTATCCCAAAACTATGAAAAATACAGTAAAATTTTAATTTTATAATTATTATAATAATTCGAAAATCCTTTAACGCAGAAAAAAATGGATAGTTGAGTTCGAAGAAATTTTGAAACAATCAATGAAAAACTTTCATCAACTGTTTCGCATTGAGCAAATGTCATTTAGTCTTCTCTATTTATAAATCTCTTATCAGAATAATCAATAAAAATCCTACTTTAAAGAAAAAAAATCCGCCGACTGCACAAACCATTGTTCACTACAAATTTGACTTAATGTTTGAAAATTATGACATGGCATTTTGCCATTACAAAAATTAAATCAAAGTAAATCAAATTCATAAGTTAAATTCTATATGGATCAAGCTCAACACATTTTACTCTTGCAAATCATAATCATATTGAGAAGGAAGTAAGTTACTTGTATCTAAATCGACAAACAATAAGCGTCAGGGATCGTAGATTTTTGGTACTTTTACGTGATTGTTCTCTTCTGCATGTATCCGGAAAATCTTGCCGAACAGATATGATTTGAGAAATGGGAAGGCCCTTCGATGTCAAACTTTGATCTTGCACCGTGGGAAGTGTTGGTGGATGAGATTTTCGGTCTACCAGACGAGCAACTGAACAACAACGAAGACTCTTGAACCTAGTCACGGAGTGCCAGTTTTCACGAAAGCCGCAGGTGCCACCTAGGAACAAAATTCGGAACATACCGATTGACCAAGTGATCGAACTGTGAAGCCCAATGATTAAAATCTGAAAATGTGCGTATATTCTAATCTTAATAAAAAAACATCGGAGGGTATTATGAAGACGGTGGCGAAAAATTGAGACCTTTTCGTGTCTTTTTTTGTTGGTCGTGCCAGGTGACATGTCAAAAGACGTAGTTGAGACATTACAACCCGTTTTCTTGGGAACTGCTCGAGCTTCGTGCCAGTAAGTATTTTGAAACACAGTGACAACTGAAACGGTTGTTATTTTATTCTATTGAAAACATTAAATCTGGCATTGGTTTCTTTTTATTTATCATACATTTGTTTTTACTCAATATTTTTAAAATTGTCAAAACTGCTCTGTGTAATGTATATTAACTTTATTTAATTTTCTACAGAAGAAATATCATCATTTGTGTTTCAGAAATATTTTTTATTTATTTATTATATTTTTATTCCTTTTTTATTACTGATTTATTTTATTTTATATACTTATTATTTAAAATTTTAGTAGACTATCTAAAATATTAATTAATTCTAGATTGGAAATTTTTAGTCTACGTCATGGTATTTCAAATTTTAAATTTTGCAATCTAATCATGCTATCTAAAATTTTAATTCGGTCACATTTTTCTTTAATTTTAATGTATGGAAATTCTGACTTAATATTCAGAATTGTAATATATGTGAGTACTATTACAGGGTTTTAGGGATGCAGTGGAAGCTTTTCTGAAAATTATGTGTGGAAATCAAGTTCGAAATGATTTAAAGTCTCGTGCCGTAAAGTTTCCATTTTCCAGGATTTTAAGATAAGTTTTAAATTAATTTCGACCTTTTTCAAGTCACTTTTCATTTGAAATAGGAGTCCTTTACCTTATAATTTATTAAGCAGGTCATAATAGACCCGGATTATGTAATTGAAACAACTTTTATTAAAAACTGTGATATATAATTGCTAAATTATGGGCCATATACAATTCCGATCCCTGAACTGAAAGTTACAGCAAGCTGCACTTTACGATACAACGCATTTAGTGCTCGATGCCCTACAACGCAAAATAGCTACCTACCGTTTACTCGTAATTTTGAGAATCAATTCGCATTAAATGGCTCAGATGAAAAAAACTTGGTGATAGCCAACTTGTTGGCTTTTTTTGTTTCGGTTTACTGTGTGTGAATTGGATTTATCTTTCGTCTCTTTGCTTGAATTGATGAGTCTTTTTTGTCAGATTGCAGATAAATCTCACTACCAGTACTAGCTCTGTAACTCTTTCTGTAAAAGAAAATCAAGAATCTTAAAACATTAGTTTTTCGCGCAACGGGAGTGGAGTGTATGAAATCTTTTCTTGCTTTATAACCTACAGAAATGTCATTTAAGTGTTATAGCTAATTGCTAAGAAGCTGAATATAACAAGTCGCTTAGAATGAAGACTTACCATTAAGATGAAAATACTTTCATGAAAAACGCCACTATGTGGTATTTTCAGTATCTCAATTGTTATCTTCAAAATTATGTGCTTAATACATTGGTCTATACATCATTTGATACTAATTATTGTTAAATGCTGTTGGCCTGAAAGTATTAATCATGAGCTTCTAAATTTATTGAATCCCGACACGTTTTAGATACCATAACTAAAAAAATTGACACTGGCAGAGAAAGATAAGATCCTACCTAGTGGCTAATCTATGTAAAGGAATGCAGAGATTCTGCTAAAACTTCCAAGAACTGGAACACTTTTTTCCAGTAGAAAGTCTTCATAACGGCTAATTAGAAAACGGCAACTGAACATGTCTTCCTGGATCGAAGTTAAAATGCAATTGGAGTTCAACTTACGAACTACAAACAAACTACAGGTCTCAACTCCATGCTTTAGCTTTCTATCTCATCTGAGTTATTGAAATTAACAATTTTCTCAAATGAAAGTGAATTTGTCCATGGAAGGTCGATCTCAAGACTGACGGATCTCAAGATGGGTCAATCAACTATCGACCTCGCAAAAACCTCTATGAATAGAAAAACTAAGGTGAAAAACTATATCGCAGCAGCAACGTCATTTTATGTCTTGCAAGGTCAAAGAAAGTTTTAGATAAAGCGGTGGAATTAAAAGAGACTCCAATTTAGTTGTTACGAACTTATCACGTCATTTAGTGTCGTAATAAATGACTAAAACACCGAACCTTTATAGCCGCGCTGACTCGCTGCTTTGCTATTGTAATTTTTACTATATTAAATCTTGTTCTGCGTCATAATTTTATCTTTCCAGTAGCTCAATTTGATGATGGCGTTGTCTATAACATTTCTCTTTGTTTTTCCGTCGCGAGAATTGTCATTTGCATTGCAATATTATGACAAAATTTTCACCATTGATAGCCTTCGTTTACTGTAATATTCTCCACTACTTGAATAAACTGGTGCCACTCTCACTACATTGATTGAAACCGGTATAAAGAGGGCTATATAATGATGTAGTGCATAACTCAACTACCGTCTTCACGATTGGAGAAATTTGTCCTTTATTTATTTGAATAATAACAGCTTTGTTAAAGTAGTCACAGTTCAAAATATCTTTTATACATTTATACAGTTTTTAATTCAGTGATTATTACTTGTCACTGCCATGCTGTTGGTATTCCATTATCATGCAATTGCTATGCTATACCTATGCTATGAACATGCCAATGCTATGCTGACATCATTACCTATATTTATTGATGAATTTTAATTTATTCGAATTAAAGAAGACCTCTGTATGTTATTATGGTCACTTAATCTAAAAAAATAAAAAGAATATAAGTATAAAATGGTGTTCAAATTAAGCATATGTTTCTTTTATGAAAATATTATTTTTTATAATGATTTCTTAATTTATTTTTAATTTTTTTAAAGTTATGAGACCTTCTCTGTGATGCTATCATGTAACGTTAACAATTAAACATTAGAAAATGTTCAACACAGGCGTTTTCATAATCTAACTAAATAACTTTTAATGAAATTTCATTTATTTACTTACAACAAATTTGTAAATAAAGAGATACAAAAATTTTGAAATTCATAGTTCTTTTGTGCGAGATAAGATCTATTCACAAAGTTAAAATAATACGCTCAATATTTACAGTCTATAGTTTTCCAGAGTTCCCCCCCCCTGCCTTCCTCAAAGATTTTATCGCCCCTTAGGAATGACCGCCCGAGTCATGACACGTCAGAAATCTGCTGATTTTTAAAGCCAAGGATGTTTAAACGAGGTCAATATAAGATTGAGATAGAGAAAGTTAGTTGTGGGTGCAACTTAGCGTCACAGACGCTAACAAGGAGTACTCACTTTACCTAAATATCTTCAATGTCGATTTTCGCTATCGATTTTCATATCTATATTTTATTACCAACTTACCATGGTTATTGTAATAGATAATCATTTCAATTTATCGTTATTATGTTCATTCAGTTTCATTTATTGAGAATTTAATTTTTTAAATACATTATTTCCTAGAATTTTTTTAGATACGTCAACATTCTATCGAATTTTCGAATTTTAGCATCATTAAAACATTGCTGATTCTTTTGAATTAATGTCTTGTATGTTTTTTGTAAGTGGAAGTGCATGTAAGTAGTTGAAAAAAAAATTTTTTGACTTCAAGTTTATTAAGAACTTTTAACTTTGTTAAAATTTGTTGTTTCACTCTTCTTTTCACATAAGTAAGTAGAACGCAAGTACTTTTTCTCTCTTTTTTAATTCTCTTCCTTCTTTTTTTTATTTAATATTTGCAAGCGATGCGAAAGAAATTGAATAGTATTTGTCCCAACATTTAAATCGTGCGCGCCAAAAGTGTCACTAGTTCGTACCAAACGAATAGATAACGTACATACACATTAATCCCCCGTTTTGAAATAAATGAAGTTTGACATCATTGGCAATATTTTTAAAAAGTTGTTAAACTTCGTATCTTCAGTGAAAAATTAGTCAAAAATGAAACATTTGTGAGGATATTTCAGTCCAATATTTTAGTCTGGGTGTCAACACCGGATTTAGTGTGAAAAATCCAAGTAATAGTCCAAAGTGCAAACTGAAACACATAGCAAAATTAATCAAATAAATCAATAACCCTAATGAAGAGTAATAATGAAAGCTTTAAGTACTTAGTTTTGTTTTGCCTGGTAATAACGAGACGAATAAGGAGAAAAACTAAACATTTTGCAATTCAGTGTAGCCGATGGATATCCAAAGAATAGTGAGGATGATAATAAATTTTTCCTTTAATCTACAGAAATCAAGCGGGATTACGTATCAAGATAATACGCTTTTTGTAAACGCTCATAGTAGTGAGGTTATTTTACATGTATTACACTTCTAAATCATAAAAAAGTTTATGTAAAATAACTTAATAATATTTTATTGTTGTTATAAATGATTTCTATTTAATGTTGCTCTGCATGCTGGAATAATCCAAATTCGATCAATTTTGTGAGCCAAAAATTAATATATGATACAAATTTTCTAGAAGGGCCAATACTTTAATTACCTTTCAAGATTCCCGGTGTGTAAAATACATCTCCAGGTATCGCAAAAGTTTGATGCACTTCTGTAGCGGCATTCGCAAAAATTGTTGATGGAATAATGTAAATGAAAACATGAATAGAGCATGCCTTATTAAGAATAAATTGAAAATGTAACAATAAATTTGATTTCTCACATTACTTATTGAAATCGTTATATGTTTTTATATTAACAAAATGTTCGGTAGACTATAGAAATCCTAAAGTTATAAAAATTGTTAAAAACTATGTACATAGACTTTATACAATGTGTAATATGCCGTTTCAATATGTAAACGCTACCCTGATTGCTGAGTTTGAGAATTTTTTGAATTACTCCGTGAAGAAGTAAGAGGCCAAAAGCTAAGAGAGTCGTTGCAAGAGATTTTAATGCCTGGTTTATAGAGTGTGACTGCACCAAGACAAAACGGTGAAGGTCAGAGATCGTTTGGACTGGTATGTAACTAGAATTCATATTTGCACAGATATCATCAAGCCATTTGTGTCCACATAAGGGACGGTGGATAAATGACGCGAAAAAAAACAAGTAATCTTCGAGATCATATGATCAAGAGTAATTTCATGTGATGTTTCAGATTTTTGTTTATTTTCAAGGGAGCTCTAAACTTTCAAACGACGGAAATGCAAACTTTTCCGTTGTGATGAGAAGAGGCTTGCATCTTTGGGGAGAATTCCTGTTTATTGGTGAGACGCTTTTATTGAAACCGCAGACTTTACTAGCGAGCACGAGTCAGAAAGGGTAACTTCTTTCTGCAATAACACGCCTCTTAAGTGCAAAAGAGGCATGCCCGAACATCTCCTGCTAGGTGACTTCAAGCTTCATGAGAGAAATCGTTCTTACAAGTTCTTATTAAAGATAAAAACTGGTTTTATTGTCTAACGTGGTCGGTCCTCAGCGACTCTTTATCTCACTGCTCAATTTGATTGCTTGATAAAGCGAGTTGGTTGATGGAGCGCATTAAGTACAACCTGCTTGAAAATTCAATGGAAAAAACATGATCATTACTCTGGTTTTCGGAAGGTACGCTTCACATTCTACGTTATCTCCATAATAATGAGCAGAAGCAAAGAGAGCCATTGAAAGTACCAGATGCGTAGATGATGTCAAAAAGTACTGTGGTGTGCAGATGTTGAATGCAAAAAAAACATATACATATATGTCACAAATGACATATATTTAAGCTATTATTCGGAAATGAGGTCATGGTGTATAAAACTGACGACGATCAAAGAATGTACAATGTTGAGGCAGGCGTTTTACAAGACTTGGTTCTCGGTTTTTTGCTGTGGAACGTGATGTACAATGAGGTACTGAAAAAGGAGTCGTCAGATGGTGTACAAACTGTCAGATTTGCAGGATTTTTGACGGAACGACAGTCGTGTCAACGAGTATGTTAAAAGAAGAGGAAAGGTTTGCCGAAAAACTACCGCAAAGTAGCTGATTACGAGAAAAACAAAGTTGCAAAGACGCTGGTAGGTCTGATGGGATGCTTGGGAGAACAGCAGATGTACGTATCAGTTAGTTAGGTGAGTTATCCCTCAATGTCCATGGACATTGGGGAAATATGGCTACATGATTCAGCTGTTGACAAGCCACAATTGCTTCCGGGTAAAACAACACTGCTTTAAAATGGACAATGCACCGTAGTATCTAAATTGCAAGAAGGATATTGAGGAGATATCCTCCTTGATAGGCTTTGAATAAGACGTGTAGCACGTTACCTACAACTGTCTTTGCTTTGATGATTAACATTGAGACCTGCCTGAGATCCTTTGCTATCCATGGATCCCAGGGAACACTTTTTCATTCATTGTAACAGTGAAAAAGAAGTGTATGGGCAGTAAGACGTAAAGTCTTCATAGTTATGATCTTTGGGCGAGTTCTACCCGAGTCGATTCGGGTATTAGAGTCTGAATCTGAATCGCTATGAGAAAAGGCTTCGATTTAGGATTTTGCAAAAGTAGCTAAACCTAACTCTCCTGCTGATTTCTGGCCGATTGCTATATTGTATTCTTTATTTGAAATCTTGAAAAAAGTTGTTTGAAAGTAACTAACTGATTATATTTATGTGATGGATGAATTGTATCAGTTTTAATCAGGATTTAGACAAATCTATTGAACTCTGACAATTCTACTTAGATTGGTAAATGACGTCAAAGTTGCCATAGATCGTAAACTAGTTATTGCTTAAGTATTGTTTGATTTTTTGAAAGTGTTTAATTTGATTGATCATAATCACCTGCTTAAAAAATTGAACTTTTCGGGTTCCTCCAACCGAGTGATTGAATAATTTTTATCCTGTCTGTCTGGTCGCGAACAGGCAATAGTTGATGGAAAAGAGACCAGCTCAAGCTGACAGAAAATCGCGACCGGCGTACCACAGCGTTCTTTCTTGGGGCCACTATTGTTCACATTATATCATATAGGAATTTTTTCTGTGCTGAGATCATCTACATCTTTTGTATGTAAATGATCTACAAATCACGCCACTGAAATACATAGTTTATTTAAAAACATTGATATTGATGTTCGGGCGCTGTATAACTGTTTCATTTTAAATTATCTGCATTTCAATGTATCTAAGAGAAAAATTATGTTTTTGTGTACGCAGGATCAGCTTAATTTGACAAATTCAAGCAATCTTCTACAATTTTGTACTGGCATGGCTATACTATAGTGAAACTTGTAATAAAATTACAAGTTTTCATTGATTCAACTTTGAGCTGGTCAAATCATGTTTCTTACATTGTGCGTAGGGTATGGTTATGTCGCAGACGATTTAACCATAGTAAATCAGTGCTAACTTTTGAATTGCGTAATTAACTCATACAATTTATGGTTCTCCCGTTGTTTGACTACTGTTGCTTGGTGTCCACTGGTCTGTGTGCTGCGCTACAGAGTAAACTCAAAGTAGCTCTAAACTCCTGTTAGAGATTTATTATTAATTTGCGACGGTAATAGTCCGTTACGCCTTATGATTTGAAGTTTGACTGGTTGAAAATCGATCAACATAAAATGTATTTCTTGGAATTTCTGACTTACAGAATACTTACAGAGAAGCGTCCAGCATATCTCAGTAACGATCCTATTGTTACAAAAATCATTTATTGTCAGTGCTAGAAGTTTTTGAAATGTCTTCCGAATCATATTAAGAAGTCAGATGCTATCTACATTAAAAAAAAACAAACTGTATAGACACTTTCTATAAATCGAACTTTTGGTGACTGTCAAATTGGTTATATATGTAATATATTCTATTCCTTTTGTATTCTTTTATTCATATGTTTATGTTATTTATATTCATAATCAGTTCCAAATTGAAATCTATTTATATAGTTTTAAAATTTTTACGTAAATTTGTATATACAATTACTTGTAATCAGCCATACGCAATAAACCGAGGCGGTATATAGTTTAATGAATAAATGAATAAATTTACAGAGTGCTAAGTTCTGCAATTTTCCACAAAGATATTCATTCATTGCATTGATATGAACACCTTCATATTAAATGACGAGAATTACCGATCCCTTTTGATATCTACTTCACCATCTTTTTATTACCTTATCCTTATTAATCAATTTATTTTTCAACGTATTGTGTGACTGATTGTACAGCGTTATAAAATGTAATATATTAAAAGGCACATCACTTAATAACAAGTAGCATTATTTGGAAAACGTGCTATTTTACTGATTAATAAACATCGCAACACGTTTTTTAAATTTTCTTCTTAATGCTACAGCTACAATAATAAAATCGATTTTGATGTTGCACATCAAACAAAATTGCACCCTCTGTAAGATTTTGCGAAATATGAACAGGAGAACTAGCCAAATTTTTGTCTGTTCGACTAAAGTGACAATGATAAACTTCCCATGTTACTTAAATAGATTCTATTTAAGGAAAGCGGGGAAAACTCCTACTCCCTTGATATAATACAAAACCGCAAGCGATTAAGAGATAATAGCACTGTTTTGTTTTAAAGCGATACAAACAGAACAGAAAAAATAGGACACTTATTTGTTCGCGAATTTCTCATGATTTTGAAATTACTATGTTTCCGTTAAATTTGATCGAAATACAGTTTTAGACATATATTTAATGAAATTCAAGTAAATTATCAATAATTAACACAATGCTTTATCTTCTTTAAATATTGTAAAAGTTACATTATTTTACGCTGTTTACTAGTGCTTCTACAAATGTTTAATTCTTATGGTAGATGAAATGAGCACAAACTTTACTTTATAAAGTTAGCTTGTATTAAATAAAATTCAAGGACCAAATGCGTATTTTTTACAATATGGTAGAACCTAGCTTAATAAGAGTTATTTCGAATAAAACGCGTCTAAATCATGTGGGAATGATTTGTTATTTTTAGAATTCATAATATTTCAAAAATAAATTGAATTCAGTCTACTATTCCTGAACCAGAGGAAGGTCTATGGTTTTGTTGGTGATATGGGAATCGATTCGGTAAAGTTGGAATTATTTTATTTTTATTTATTTTAATTTGAATAAATCGAGTGGATAAATATCTAGTCTATTTACTTGCATGTAGACCTTGTTATTATTATCAAAAATCCCTTCTCTTTAAAATTAACGTTATTTAGGGGGGAAATTTATTTATCCCCACTCAATTCAAAAACTATAAAAAGGGTATCCACGCTTAATTGTTTCTTTTTTTTCCTTGTTAACTATCATCGTGGTTAATCATCTAGCTGGGACTTGGATCATCATGAAAACCACCACGAGAGTAAATATTCAGTATTCATTTGATTTAGTTTAATTTTCATTTTAAACGTTTTAGTTTTACTGAATATCATTTGCCAATAATTTCAAATTGGACTTCAATCCTTTTATTTGTGTTTAGTCTGTTGCAGTATTACAGTTGTTTTTAACTGTTGTGTTTTGATGCTTTAAAGGTGTTCCTTACGCTGGGAAGAAATTGTGTCGATTCTTATTACGATAGATTTCAATACATTTTGCTTGAAATGTTTGCATTCAGTTACCGACTGAATGTTTAAACAGCGTCTGTATTATTTTAGTCATGAAAAGTTGTTGATTATAATTGTGTTGTCTGTGGTTAGCGTCCGACCACTTAATTGTTAATATAATTTAATTACTCAAAGAAATAACGAATTTAGATGTGATTTTAATTCTATTTCGGCTTTATTATTGGTGTAGGCGTGAGAACCAAGATAGTGCTTTGAACTTGAAATTCTAATGTTTTGAGTGTGGACAGTATATTCATTCAGACCGAGCGAAACTTTGTGTCTTTCTCGTTTATATGAATTTTGCCTATCGCCGTATAATTCCAGCACAAAATTGCATTTTATTTTTTGGGTGACTTTTTTTAAGAAATCTCATTTCCGAGAATCTTATATCGTCTTTTGGATTATATTACTATGCGAATTTATCTAAGTCAAGAAATCACCCAACAAATTTAGTTTAATAGAAATATTAAATTTTAGTTTGCTAATTCTTTAAAATTAGAGGCAATATCCTTCACAGGTTTATTTTCTTTCCTTTTTCTTTTTCTAACATCTAGTTCTTTCGTGTACCCGGAAATCGCCGTTGGTGCCACCAAAGTGATATTTAAGTCTGCATCATTCACGCACCGGGCGTTGAGAGTTAAGAAAATTTGTGCGAAAGACCCAATATACACATTATTATGCATAAATTATAAACCATTCAAGTGGTATACGAAGAAAAATGCAGCTGTTCAGGAAAATTTTATATCACTCAGACACTTTCTTCATTGCGAAATGATATGAAGTAACGAATAATAATATCACAGTTTGAAATAACGAAAACGCAAGATGTTAACATTCATATTTATTTAAGCAGAATTTCCTACCTTTTCCGCGGATGTGCTTGCATACGACGCAACTTGATATCTATATCTGTTGATGTCCTCTGAAGCTCCTGTGAGAAACATTTTTTATTTTTTTCTCAATAAATAATGCATTTCATACCACGTGATATGTTTACCTTGGCAATCTTTGAATCAAGTGCAATGGAATAGAGTTGCAACTCACAAGAAGATTTGTCTAAGTGTAGAGACATCTTTACCGTAAATTTAAAACTAAGTTATACGTATGTATCTTTAAGAGTCCTTTCGATTAATATTCGAACACGATTAAATTCAACTTAACGACCTAGCTTAATTGATATTTTTGAAAAAAATAATAAAATATTCTTTTCTAATTTCACAAAATTAGATTATGCATAACAAAATACAATTTGTTCGATCAAAAAAAGTATATATCTCCTCAATCTCCAATTTTAGGATTACAGGAAACAACATTTTTTTTGCAATAATATATACCCAAATCAATTTCATTCTCCAGTGTAATCGTATTTTTAGAACTTGCTAAATAATTCTTGGTAAATATAAAGAAAACTTAATATATAGTGATTCCTACAGTTTCGAAGCCGCAATGTGAATATTGCGGTACAAAACCCGAAATGTATAAATTAGAAACTCTTGTTATTTTACATGCCGTTCCTTGTACATTAATTTAACGAATCTTTTTTAGAAGGACTCATACATTTTTAACCTTTAAGACCTAGTGAAGGCTCATGACGAAAACTTTCTTATTGTCTCTCAGATTGTGTGACCCTTCACTGACACCAGCTATTATTTCCCTACAAGAAGCTGTCATGTTGTAGTTTTGTGTCCATCAATCATTTGTGCGAAAACGCGGTTCAAATAGCCATTTTCATATTTTTAGCTGAATCTGGATGTCTTCAAGTAGCTAAGCTGTAATACAAAGCTGGATCATTTAATAAATTGTTCGTCAGTTTTCCGATTCCTAGCTTTACCATCAATGCTTGTACTTTTCTTTTGATTTCTTCGAGCTAATTACTTATTCTCTTTAGGATATTCCGTTAAGTTCAAACACATTTATTTTATAATTTTACCTCATTATAAATATCACATTCAAGCATAGATTAAGATATGTTGGTATCACTGTTTCAATATAATTCGTATATTTAGTACCGAATAGCTTCGGTGCAATGAATCACCTACGATTTTTTTATAACTTCCTTTTTGTTTAATACTGCATTCTTCTTGATGATCTTATATTCGTTGATAATGTTCTGAAGTACTTATAATTGCTGGATGAATAATAGGCAAGTCTAGCTGAATAAAGATTTTATTTCGGAATCTACACTTTGCTAAAAATAAAAAGGTAGTGAATTTGAAAAAATTCAATTCACTTATACTCACGAGAATTAAAAAAATAAATATAATCAACAAATTATTGTGATAAATAAGTTGAATTTTATTGAATAAAAATAGGAACAAATATAATAATTTTAGAAATTATTTAATTTATAACGCAACTATAATTTGCTCATGTTGATCGCATAAAAAAAGAAATAAATAGAAGAAGGTCTTCAACACTATCTATGTTGTTTTTCGTTGATATAGCAAAGACCTTTGATATAATTTTCTTATCAATAGCCAGAGGGTCAGATAAATTTATTTCGATTATTAAAATACACAATTAAAATGTCACTATAATCACACATACTTTCATAAACTCGACAACAATACACGGTGATTTATAATTTCTTGACATTCAGTTCCGCGACACGTGTCCTGAACTGAGTTGTTGGCTCTCGTCGCAGTTGCTTCTTTATCCGGATCACTCAATCTCACAAAAGGCACGCACTTGGACCCTGGAAGGTTTTACTGGTGGTACCAACACTCACCGGCGCGAAACTCGAGGATCTCCGAGGAGAATTTTGTGTCAATTGCCCAAATCGCGTCCTTTGACATGGTCGTACTTTACTTTCTATAGAAAGAGTGAAGAACAAATCTTAATTTCGGGCTTTCGTATTTACGTTATCCCTCCGCTTATACAAAAAATTCAGTATACACAAATATAATTTTGTGTATACCGGGGTATAATTGTGTATACCCCGGTGTAACGGGGTATAATTGTGTATACCCCGGTGTAACGGGGTATACACAAAAGCTCCAATTTTGACTCCGGCGCTTTCTAGATCGATATACCGGTCGATATCTTGTAGGTTCCAAATTCAAACCTTAGGTATCGTTTTCGATTTCATTTTAAGTATTGAAGCTGCTTGGTTTAGAACTGTTCGCCTCTTGCCAACCCAACCTCGAGCGCCGGCTCCGCTCCTCGATGGCTCGTCCGGTCGACCCGGAATTTCTTCCAGTCGACACATCCCACAGTGCAAAATGCCAGAGCACTAAGGCCACGTCATGTCTCTTTAGGTGCGTGTCATTCTTAGGCCTTGGAAGTGGCTGCTTTCCTCTGCCAGAGCTTTCCCGAAGCAATCCGATGACAAAAACATTCACACGACAACAACACGAAAATCTAACCTTTAAGAAATATGAACCTGACCCTCGGTGGTTGTGATTTCTCAACAAACGCTAGTAATACATTAATTTAAAGAAAGTTATCGCAGAATTATTTATTGTCGAATTGGACCCTTTCTATCGACTCAACTCATTTTATTCATTGTATTTGATTTTGTTTATTGTATTTCAAATTTTGTAACGGTAAAATGCCACGTTACAACTTTATGTTCCCTATTGATGTTGC
Source organism: Psix sp. ZL-2020 (assembly GCA_022817045.1). Taxonomy (NCBI): domain Eukaryota; kingdom Metazoa; phylum Arthropoda; class Insecta; order Hymenoptera; family Scelionidae; genus Psix; species Psix sp. ZL-2020. Next base: position 1,162 of record JABFQD010002156.1, on the reverse strand, counting down.
AACATTGAACAGTGACATCAATCATTTGAATTAAATTATTTTCATCAATTGCGTTGACAGCTATCCTTATATAACACGAACAACTACATTTTCGTGTTATATAATTTCGTTTGAAGCACAATGCGATTGTCAAAGATGAACTTAATAGTACTGTTATAAAACTTAGTAAATGTTTCTGTCAATGTACGAAATATAAGTATATCGTGTAAACCGATGTTCAGAATTTTAATCACGAACATCAATTTGATAATTAAGTATACATCACAGTGTAGAAAAGAAGATCTAAAGTGTTATCAGCCACGAAAATTTTATATTGAGTTTTAAAACCAACTTCTCTTTAACCTATATGATTGAATTTTTTATCGCCATTACACTATTTACATTATAAGTGGTCGAGTTAGAAATTAAAAACAGTGAAGAACCTTAAATTATATAACTACAACCGATATTAACACTCCTTTTGTCATAATCATTGCTTTTTGATTTCTGGGCTGCCATGCTCATGAACGTTGTGACATACTGATTTATGATTTCGAAAAACCTTTTTCGCATGATATAGACGTTGTTTCATTTTTCATCGGATTTATGATTTGTGTGGATTTGATTGATTGGATTTGTGTGGATTGGATTGATGATTTATTTGTTTTGTTTTTCGTACGAAAATATATTGAAGGTAATTTGTTTATTCAAAAGTCATGATCTGTTGGTAACTAGAAAAATTTGATATATCTCCTAAAAAAATTTTTTCAAAATATAGCGTGCGAGTCGCTCATGTCTTATATATTGAAGGTAATATTAGATCCGGATACTATGATTGTATGTAGTATTGTATATTGTAACTTTTAAAATAGTTTGAAATTATCTTTATAAAAGGTTAATTCTAAACTCTTGAGAATACGAAGAATTTATTTAAAAAATCTAGTTTTGTAAAGTAAGACCAGAACTCCCTTCAAAATTCGACGTGATTATACAATTTAAACAAATACCCCATGTATAAGTGCGAGTCTACATGGGATAAAACTATTAATATAAATAGCAAGTGCATAAAAATTATTTATGGAAAAGTGAACTTTATAACCTAACGGAAAAGAACCTCTAATTTTGATTTTTCTTACTCTTATAAGATTTTAAATTTCACAGTCTGGAAGCATAAGTAATAATA
>JABFQD010002155.1:0-15952 GCA_022817045.1 Psix sp. ZL-2020 | reverse complement strand
TCTGTTTTTTTTTTCTGAGCCGAAGCGGGCCTTCGGAGTCGGGAGGGGTGTGTGGGTGTGCAACCTGTGTCCCTCAATGTTTGAAAAAAAATAAAAGAAATTTTTTTTAAATAATTTATTTTTAAATCTTTAATAAAAACTTGATTATTGATTTTTTAATATATAATTAAAAGTTTTATTAACTTTATTATATTCTCATTTTTTCAAAAAGATGCAACCAACATTTTTTAAAAAAAAAAAAAAAAAAAAAAAATCGCAAAAAATGCTACAGAAGTAGGTATTAAAAAACAAGTTAAATCATATACGAGAACAATATTTATTTTACATCTCTCTCCCTCTTGTTTATTTTTTACAGAGAATCATTGAAATTCTTTCGGATTAATGATGAATTCGAGTATTGGTACAAATAAATGAAGTCTAATTTAAAACAATGAATATGAAATGAACGCAAGCAATAGCCTTAACGGAGATATACGAAATGCGTCAAAATAAACGCTTGAACATACGTGTGTACATGCGAGAAAATGGTATTCATTGTTTTCTCATAGACTCTTGAAACGTAATCCCTTAAAGTTAATAAAGCGTCGTCTTACAACGTACGAATAAAAGGATCTTGTGTAACGTAGAAAAAGGTGCGGAACGATATACAAACTAAATGAACGTATTGCTATGCGTTATTTGGAGATGATTGGTACGATGAAGTGCAATAGGGTAACGTAAAAAATGAATAATTGGTAAATAATATACATATGAGAAGAGCTAATCGCTGGAAACACAACTGAAAGCTGGCGCGCAAATGTGACAAAAAAAGGGGGACTGACGTAATAAGGATAAAGTATAATAAAACGTACGTGTAATGAATGATTCGCTATGAACTATCTGGTCTTAATAATTAACGGCTTACCTACTTACAGTGATTGAATTATCCTTCATAGACACAAAAAAGTGTGTATACGAAATGGAGATTCTTATGAATAATTATGTAATTTTTACTTTGGTTTTAAATTAAGGACTAGTGTATCGAACTTCGAACCGTCCCTCTACAATTCAAACCGAACGAGCGATCGCAAAGTTAAACTGTACGTCGATGCGAATCGAAAGTTGACTGCATTGAATGCAAGATAATAGAACGCGCTTCATCACAGATGAACTCTTTTCATTTAGTCGTGGCGTTGTAAAAAAGTAGATGAGATCAAATCGAGACGCAAATTAACGAGTAATCTACGAAATGTAGAGGTGACAATCGAAGCGCACAGAGTACTGTACCATTTAGAATCGGAAGTAGAATTTAGAATTAGGATGTAAAAATACTATATATATGTGTATGTGTGTTATATACAATAATTACTGAACGATCAGCTTCGTATATTACACGCGTTTGCAATCCGAGGGCTTGATTTCAAGCCATCTAATTTCAAACATCGATCGTCGCAAAGATCTCATATTTATCATCGAAAATGGAAGTAAAGCAACCTTTTGCTTAGTTTTATGTATATATGTATATGTTCGTACGCATATATATACGTATATTACACAGAGTATTACAGTAAGTCCGGGGGAAAGAACGTCTGAATGATATTATACATCAAATAACACTCATCTCTTGGCACGGTAAAGTAAGGTTTAGTTAAATAAATTGTATAAAAAACAGTCGGATACTCAATTGGAATCAGTTAGTTTGGTTTGATGTTGAGAAAAAGTTGCCTTTGCTCTCGACGATGCAACAATGGCGTTTATTTTGATTCTGTCAATTATTTTCGCTTCAAAAGAGCTTGCAGTGTAATGATGTTATGCGATCACATTTAGACCGTTTGATGTAAAACGTGGAGAATGAACGTTAGCATTAGTTGAGCAGTTGTTTCATTGGTCTAGATGTGAACTCATGGAGGCTAAATGAATACTCGAAAATGAAAATGGTTTGCTCACTGGGTACTTAATTTGCAATTTTGTAGTACAAAGACAATTTACCTTGCAAAATGATAAGTAAGTATACATGAGAATAAAGAAGGTCGTGCGGCGAAGCTTTTGTTTGTCGTAAGAAAGAGCGCGCGAGATGAACAAAGAAAGGGATGTGAAATTGACGCGGAACTAGATGATCTATATGTTACAAAAGCTCTCGATCTTTTGAAGATTCTCCGTAGCGTGATATAATTCGTATAATGTGTGTGTTTTCCAATTTCATATATCTATCTAAATCGTCTATTTACAAAATGTACATTTAAAACGTCTAAATCCTTTATCGTCGTATTTTAATGATTGTATAATTAGGATTGACTATATCTTAGAGCAATCAACGGAGTTACGTTTAATATCATGTAAAGTATCATCAAATATCGTGTCACGTTAGATGGTATGTCCATCTCCAAGGTACCGTTTTGGACGAATATCGGCCCGTTGAAACATGTATAGCACTTTGATGAGCAAATACTTTGGAGATTACATAAATCTAATAATTTGTCAGGTATAATCTTCTTTTATTTTAACCTCATTTAAGTATTAAATGTGATTTCATTTGTTCTTCACCCTTCCTCCTTGTTTTCTCATTCAATTACAAATATAAAACATGTATATGTAAATAGAATTCTTAATTATGCGCGAACATGTTGTCTAATTGAGCACACTTTTTAATTTTTATCATCAGTCTGAGCCGGTCCAAGTGACCGCATACACAACAGCAGTTAACAATACACGTTCAAGCTTGTTCTCTCTCTCTCTCTCGCTCATTCTCTCGTATTCTCGCCAGTAGATTCTATGCTGTAACAAATCATCGCAATTACCAAATAACAATGCCATTTGCAAAGTAAGCATAATCCTTAACAATTGCAAGCCACGTCCAAGCATGAGACACACAAGTCGATTCAAATTCGGTTGACAATCTATCTGAAAATTTATTATATCAAAAAGGGTGGACGCTTTTTTTCGTTTTTCAAAAATCCATATTTCGTAATCAAAATGTATATAATATCTTTTCGAAAACTCAGTTCACTTTTTTTAATGTGTTGTGCAATTCATTCGATTACTCTGCACAAAAAGGGTAATCATTTTTGATGAAAAAGTCAGCGTCGATATTTGAAAACTCGCAATAACGATATGAAAGAATCGATATGAACATATAAATTGTGTACAAAAGTGTTGCGAATACATAAAAGTATTTGAAGAGCGGCAGTAGATATCAATTCCTTGGTTAACGAATTCACATAATGTAGTTAGAGGATATCGAATTTGCGCGCAAGACGTGTCGTGTATAAAATTTAGTCGCGTCGCTGAATAAGACAACCGCTCGAGTGTCTCTTGGATTGAATAAAAAGCGCAGATCGCTTATCACAATCAATATTAAAATCGCGCTCAAAACTTTTGTGTGTCACACGCTTCTCATATCTCAATAGACCAAATAGAGTCAGAACAATTGTTTCGAGTGGCTATTCAGTTCAAGTGTATTTCAAGGCTCCAGAATGTCGTCGTCTGTTTTTAGCGATCTAAATTAGTTGCGTATGGTATAACTTTTTTTCACGGCAATTTGTAACAATTGCTGTTGAACTTTTTGATTAACTTTGAATCAGCCAACGTTACACCACAGGGCGATGAAACATACTTGCCAACCCATAGAAGGTTTCCAATGTAAATCGGTTACTTAGGCTCTTCAACAGATACAAATACGATGATTTTAAATAACATGAACATCTCGTTATTTAATATATGGTTTTGCGTTTGAATGTACATTTAGTTCGAAATGCCAGTAGCGTACTTTATTATAGCCTACAGCGTAATGAAACCCTCATATGATCCATTTCAATGTGTATCTGGAGTGTGAGAAGTATTTGAGACGTAATCTTCCTTTTTCTTTTATTATTTACATCAATAATAAATGGAAATAAATGCAAAAATATATGTATATATATGTTTATACTTATTATGTATATATAAACATTTAGTGGACATATGTTGGAGCTAATTCTGTCACGCTATTTCTTTTTTTTTGTTCAGAATTTTAATGCAACCACAGTGGCATTCGCACTGGCTGCGTCGGAAGCATACTTTATATAGCATATTTTCAAATGAAATCACCAAGTAACTGATCTTACGTGCTATTGTCTCTTTCTTTTTTTATTCTCCTAACAATTGCTACAAGACACTCATCGGTACGATCTCTCCATGCATTTGCATTTGATATGGCCGAGAGCTCGGTAACATCAATTATATCATTTTCGTTGTCGTGTCGTTGCTCTCCACTGTCCTCCACGACGAGCTCAATATTACTACTTGTACTACCACAGCGGCCGAGTATACACATGTTTTCGGACGTTTCAAGCTACGAAAGTCACTAGTCACATAATAAACGAAACTCTATTGTTTTGCTAATATTTGTACTTCATTTCACGAAAAAACATAGCCTTGCAAATGAATTTGAAGCAACAAAAAATCGTTACGGATGAGTGTTTTGTCAGATTGTTTTCGACCTGGTAATAGAAAATGTGGATTCTCGGGACACTGCTAATGCAAACGAAAACTTAATGGATCGAGCAAATTAAAATGTTGTTTGGATAAAAATGTGGATTCTACGAGCGAGAGCTGGCCAATGTTAGTTTCCTTTGCACGAAGCGAAAAGAATGCAAGATTAGTTTTCATAAAAAATATGCGCCATTAACATCTTGCCTCGAAAAATCCGGAATTTTCTAAGACCATTGAATAAACTATACAAGCGGAAACGAGAGTCTTGTTGCGTATCAGACTTATTCCACGTAGATACAGATTGTAACAGTTAATCTCACGTACTTTTGGAAAATTCAACCATTCGTATTTACATTTCATTTTATTCGATTCTACTTTTGTTTAATTGACACATACGTTATATACGTAATGACAACAATCAACTTCTCAGGCAAAAATATATTCATCACATATAGACATATCACAAACACATTCTCTGCAAATAAATTTGAATCCTTTTTAAACTGTTGATTGTTTCATTGATTTATATCTGTTATAGTTTTAATGACTTACACAAATTTTGTAATGTTGCTTACTGAGTATGTTTTGGTGTTTAATTTCTTCTACAACTCAGTTTTATGTCAGCATAATTATTTTATGATAATATTATAATGAAATAAAGGAAACAGTTCTTCGTGGAAGAGACAACAATTTATTATGAAATTTACGAAGCAATATTGTACTTATTGCAGTTTCTCTTAAATTTATTCTTTGCAGAGTTCTATGGTAAAAACGTCAAAGTATATTCTGAAATAGGCCAAACATTAATATTATAAATTCAACTTCATAAAATATGATAAAAACAGTGCTATCTGAACAATCTAAAAATAATTACACATTACCATTAAACAATTTTGGCTTAAAAATCACAGTTAATGAAAACGCTTTTAAAATTACAAGATTATGATTTATATAACGATCTTAACGCTTATCCAAAAATCACAACAAATTGTATATGAACAAATAACTTTACGTTTTCAAACATACAAAATCACATTTTCAAGATTTATTGGAGAAATTTAAGTTGAACATTTTGAAATTTATTTTCTTTATTTTTACGATGAAATTATTTATATTTTTTTCTTTATTTCTCCAATATCAGATGACATCCAAAAAAAAGTTTCGAAATCAAATGAATTAAGTCAATCTGTATCTAGTAGAATGAAACACATTCAAAAGAATACAAAAATACTTAACGGTAAAATAATTCTAGACAGCTTATAATAATAAACCTTACTGCAACATTAATGATGAAGACAACATATCGATAAAGAAGAAAGGAATGACGATTCACGTTCATCAAATAGTGCATTCACAGTTACATACAGTCAATCGATGAGTCTTAAAAATGTGACGTAATTATGAGTTAATATTATTTTATACAATATTTACAAAATTCGAGATTGTGGTGTAATCGATTAGGTGTAACGTACAAAATAACTTGTAGTAACCAGGATCGCAGAGTAGAACATAACGTTTTATTCAGAAATTCAATCAATTTCCACTTTCGGGTGTACTACTGTCTCACCACCTGAACCATTCCTGGAATTGATCCCGATAAAGAGTCTTAGACTTCAATTAGAATGCTTGGCATTCATGCGACGTAGTTTTTACTCAAGAGATAATGTTTTTGATAAAAGCCCATCTAGTTTATGAAATTATTGAATTACGAATGATTAGATGGCAAAACCGGGGGCTCGATTGAAAGTCTGATCAAAGGATACAGATACCAATGTAATTGATTTTTGATATTTGTTCAACTGCGATCGGCTGTTACTATTGCTATGAAAACAGTTGGTACGCCTGATCGACCACACTATTTTATAATGATTAAAATTTACAGTCGAGTGCTCTCCTCGGAGTCCGTGTTTTCGGGCGTGGGGGTAGCACGCGAGCTGACTTTTCTACCTAAACAGAGCAGCGGAATTCGCGAACCTCAAACAAGGTGTCCATCAATATCAGAGTACGGCTTCGAACTGAAAGTTGACAGTGGGTGCCCGTGGGAAAGTGCGGGGCCGGGGTCCGCAAGTGCAAATGTAGCTGGAGGGGGGGGTACCGAAGGGGGTGGTGGTGACTTTTTTCCGGCAGTCATAACAGTGACGTCTGGGGGGGGGACTGGTCGAGGCAGTGTCCTGTTGCGCGTTAACGTGCCCGTTGCCGTCATTCCCACCATGTGGTGTGAGTGTGGGTGCACATGTGGATGCGCGTGTACAAGTGTTTGTGGTCCGAGGTGACCCGTCGACCCCAGAGTGGTGTAATAAGTACCGGGGCCCGGTTCCCCCATCGCAGGGACCGGGCTCGAGTTCACTTCATACCCCATAAAGTGGCCGCTGTCTCTCTCCAAACTGTAAAAATTGACGTCGATAGGTGGTGCTGGACTCGGATTCCCTATGTAACTCGATTTCGAGGCTGTAATAAGAAAAATATTTATTAGAAACTTGTCTTAATATAGCTTTATAGTGTCGTAAGCTGGCAATGCTAATATTGGCAGCGACTGTATTGATATTACGATGGTTTTCTTGGAAATTAGAGCTAGCCAATCATCTATAAATATCAGCATGAACTGATATATAAGCATTGTAGACGTCAGTGATAAATTAAACATTTCCGATCAAATCTCTGTCAAATTCTCCCTCTGACTTAGATTTCCGCAACTTTGATCCTCGCAGTCCTAATTGCGATGCTTCTTATATTACGCGAACTATCAATAATATCAACACGTTGTTCACCAACTCTAATTTCTTATACCGGAAATCCAATTAGCAAATAAGCATGGTGCAGAGAACTTTATGAAATCGGTTGTTTTTGTTATTAGTGCTCCATCCGTTATTGTCAAAGTTGATAATTAACTATAAACAGTTTTGAGTAACTTTCTAACTCGAAGTTTCTCTTAATAACTTTAGCAACGTTGATTCATTAAATAACATTTCGTTGTTTGCAACAAAAACACTCGATAATAATACCGTACTCAAGGTGCCTTGATAAAAATCAAATTACTTTTCGTTCGAGTTCTTTTACTTCGATACGTAAGTAATATGGACCTGTTGAAACCAACAACACTTATCAGATATATCGAATCTTTATAAATATCACAGTTCAGACCAATAAAATTTCAAATAACATTACTTAAAGTGAATTGTACTTTTGATTGAACAAAATTATAAAATTTAGTCAAAGTGAAATAAATTATTGGAAGAGGTATTTGATAGTAATTGAAACTACCAAGATGGTCACTTTGAGAATTCAAATATTACCAATACTTATTCTTCTAATAATTTCTTCTAATTATCTGTTTCTTTGAACTTTATAAACAATTATACTTAGTAATTATAACTTTTTTGATAGAGCATTTATTAAAACTCTCTTGCAAAGGCCACGTTGTTTTTGTCATGACTACAAGGGAGTACAGCCGTTCAGGCGAATATCGGGAATCACGTCAAAGTGGGAGCAACGTGTATTATCGATCGACTTTGGTAAAACTAACTGGTCGAATTCGTGACTTGGAGAGGCTGAGCATTTGCGTGCGCGGCTATAAACATTCATGAATACACCAACTTTTTGTGCGCGTCCGCGAGATATTCGCTGCACAAATATACAATTTGGAAAGCAGGAAATTCCATTTTCCAGCTACGCGGTACCATTCAAACCGATTTAAAAAATGCGATATGATATGAAAAAGGAAGCATGCAAAAATGAAAACCTCACAAGCATATATATCGTCGACTTGCGTGCCTCTCTTTGCCATCTCTTGGTGATGCTTTATGCGTACATGATAACCCCGTGGCGTGCGCAACGGTAATAAAAAGAAACAAGAATAGCAAGCAAGCTACTTGAACATCCCGTCATGCTGGTCCCGAACGCCTCGAGAGAACTTCTCGGAGCGATCGTTAGCCCGCGCTTAATGGATGAACTTCTAATTAATGTGCGCGTGAAAAACATGAGACATTCAGCCAGGGGAGATGGATGGCACTGACCAGACCCTCAGCTGTCGACGCCACTTTCTCGTAATCTACTTTTTACCGTATGATCAAACGTTTCACTTATACAGTCCAAAATGTTCGTCAAGTCTGGCCAGTGTAATGAGAAGACACCAAGAGCGATAAACTTGAGAGGTTTGAGCACCTAGGCGGATTCTCGAGGCGAGTAGCAGTAGGGGACGCACCCGACAGAGTTCCACTGGCCGTCGTCCTCTGAGGCGGGGAATCCATATTCAGCATACTTGGTAAATGATTATTACGCCGACTAAGCGTTCCCTGATGATGCACTTGCATTTCTAGCGAACTCTTGCTATAATCTGGTATGCTCGAATCTATTAGGTAGGTACTCGCTGCCGTCTTCCGTCCCTCGTCCTGCAATCATACCACATTAAATATTATTTGTGCTCTGGTTATCGCTACACTGACCATGATAATTCTATTGAGTCTCTGTTTCTAAATTTATTGCCCGAAAACTTGACGCTTTTTATTACATGTCTTCAATTTGCGATTCAAAATTCTTTTCAAATGAATAAATATTTATTTTGGAGACACTTGTTTACTTTATTATTGTTTCTTTGCACATGGGAGAAAAACATTAATAGGTACTCTGTTAGCATTGCAAACACTTGGTCATAAACAGTTTTTACATACAGCAAAAGTTTTGAAGAATCGTGGAAACAGTACGATGAGTAGACTTAAACGTAAAAAGGTTGTGAAAACTTTGACTGTAAAAGTTGTCAAACGTATTTAAAAACTCTTTCGTAATATTATTGCTATGAAGTATTGATTCGTGCTCTTAAAGTTTATTGAAGTTTTATTGATTTTTTGCTTTTAAGTTATGTTAGTTGTTCTTTTGATTCTTCCAGATCTCTTAGCTGTAGAGCAAATAACCCATCAGCTACAAGATACCTTTTTGGTTCTTAAACTATAAAATAGTGCGAGGTAGCACTGGTAAAGTATTTTCTAGATAAAGAACCTAATAAGAATCGTGCAATGTTAGGGGTAAATGAAAATCTACTCTACAGAATGAAACTGGTTTATATGTTAGAGATCCTGATGTTCTTGTTTCACGGTAAAATCAGACAAACTAAATAAAAATCTCCTCTTTCATTAAAGCAGTTTATAGTTCAAAATAAAATGAAAGTTGTAATCGCAAAATGAAGATGAATTTCTGATTGTAAAATAATTCATAGTTGCAAACGAACGCGAGCGTTAATAATCGCATGATGGTAATTCATGCAGCAGGACAAATTTCGCCAACCCAAACACTGACTTATATTGAGCTCTGGTAACAACAAAAATGTAACTTTTTCAAAAGAAAGAATAAAAATAAATAGATTTTAATTAAATATAAAAGAAAAACAGTAGCAAACAAAATAAAATAGAAAAATAAATATGAATCTAATTAGAGAAAGGAGCTAAAGTAAAACTAATGGTAGGAAAAAGAGAGAGTACAGTTTTTTTGAGATTGATAGAGTGTGAGTAAGGATATTTGGATGGTAGAAATGAAAATAAGGGGTTAACAGAACTCAAACCTACCCTCCGGTATTACTTGTTACTTAGAACATATTGACTGATGGCACTGACCACGTAATCATTAGCGTCGAAGTTAACGTCGCTCTTCTCGTCGGACACCGAACTTAGTTCGCCTGTCATTGTGTCGCCATTGACCGTTGATGGAGCATACATGTCGGCTGTCTGTGATTTATTAATGCCTGTTCAAACAAAGCACGTTTTGTCATTATTGTCTGCATCAAAAGCTATTGCCTGGTTCGAATTTCGCTGGAAATCAAGTCACTCTAATAACTGCTTTTAAGTGCAAGAGACCAACCAGAACGTCAGAGACAGCTGCAAAATTTCTTTGAATATTTTTCGCGAACGTTTTAAGAGCCGTCCTGATTAAGAATTAAACTGACGTCAGGACCAGGCCCGCTGTCTCAGGAATAAATTTTAATGCGTTAACTCAGAGCCGGAAAAGTTGATTGCAGAACTAAAAAGCACTTTAGGCAACAGCAAAGTAAATGTGGAATATCCCAAAGGTCAAAGGGATTGATTTATTATTTTGACGCTCCGGTTGCTCTTTGTCAAACAGAGTAGCCAGAGCCTTGACAGAATTTCTTTGACTGTGATTATTATACTAGAAATTGCGAAGAGTTCTGTATCTTTGCCACTCCTGTTTGAACAAGACAAATAAACGAAAAGCTAGGAACAGGCCTCTTCGTAAGTTCTTTGAGAGTGTCAGTGGCTTTGGCTATGTAGTAACTTCCTCCTAAAACAATTTGCGGTGAACTTACGATCTTTGTTTCGCTTTCGCACAATATACCAAAACATGATGAAGAGATTAACAATAAAAAAGACCATGGATGTTGCGGCTATGGTATAAATGTAATTCATCGGAAAGTCCCCCTTTTCCAACAGGACATCGGGTAGATTCTCCACGTTATTTGGTCCTATGAATAGGCAAAACAGAATAATGTTGGCGAGTGATATTTACCAGAACGTTGGGTCTTCTTTTTGGACACAAATGTAGCATAGACTATGGGCGTAGCAATGAGAAGACAAGCACAGGCAGAAACAACGATGATTATGACGATGACATAGGAGGAATTGTTCACGCTGACCGTCAATTCGGTGGGTGGTGCCTCGCCTGTAACCCAAGCCAATTCCCCCCATCACCCTGATGTTGTTACACATGCACCAACGTGTGATATTATGTTATGATTTGTTAAGCTACACCATTGACTTCATTTTTGCGACTATCCCTCAATTAATTGGTAGCGGTTAATTTCAAAATTGCTTCAAATTGATTTCTGTACTTTCAATTAGCTTGTAATGACTTTTTATAACGTTAAATGGATAATTGATTTCTAGTAAGCTTAAATGTATTGTATTAATGATGCATGAAGATTTTTCATTTAAATTGAACATTGAATAAAGAATGTAAAATTTCTTGTTTCTAATTTATTAGTTGTTTAGGTTAATAATATTATGTACGTTTTTACTTATTCTCAAACACGTGTAGATGGAATAATTAGATGTCCCGTATGAATATATGATAATTAGGGTTAAATGCAATGAATATGAATTCTACTTCAGAGATTGATGAAACACATAATTTGATTATTTCAAATGATTAATTACTATACTTCGAGCATATTCGAATTCGTGCGTAAAAGTAAAATAAAGAGAAATTAACCAAGTCAAAGGTTTCTAAATTAAAGAAGTTATTCCCTATTTGCAAAGATTTTTATTGTTATTTTGATCAATCATAAATAATGAAAGTTTGTATTTTATTAACGAATCTCTAGTATAGTAATTAGGCCATAATCATGCAAAAGAAATGAAATAATTTTGCATACACGTTATGTGAGAACAAATAATGATTAAAACGTGAAAATTCTTAACAGTATCAGGCATTAATGTAGATATAAAACTTTGTAAATTAAATATAACGAACATATCTACTCGAACTTGCAAATTGAGAAATAATTTGAAAAGTTTGACAGCCATCAAACTGTCTTATCTGTTGTGTAAGATTAAATTGGCTTCTGTAACCGACTATATTTGGTTCAGTACAAACTCTACGTCTGTCATTCCAGCCAAACGATAAAGAGAAAGATAGAAAGAGAAAAGAAGGGATTTATCTTTTGAATGACAGATTCAAAATCTATGCAATGGAACATATGAATCTATTAATTCAATGTTCAACTATCTAGCTTAGTTTGAAGCTTGAACTGAAGCGAGCGTCTTCTACGTTAAAAACCAAAAAAAAAATTTTTTAAAAAATAAAAAAGTTTCAAAAAAGAAATATAAAAGAAATTCAGCGGGGTACTCACGTAGTGTTTGCACTTTGACAATGTCGGGCAAAAAGTTGCTTTCGCCTTTTGAGTTTATAGCTTTAATGCTGAACACGTAGAAGGTGCCTAGCGATAGTCCCTGGACCGTCGCCTTATAATCACCCGGTAACACGTCCATGTAATGGTATCGACTTTCATGGTCGAGAGCCTCACGCCATCGGATTCGATGGCTCGTGGGCAAGCCCCCATCGAAACCTCTTTTCCAAACCAACGTAACACTGTCGTGTGACACGTTGTAAGCTTCCAAATCAGTCGGCTGATCCGGTGGCGATGTTACGTCTAATACTATAGTGTCGTTTGCGTGTCCCATGTTGTTCTTCGCGTGACACTGGTATCTACCGTAATCTTGCGTTGAGACACGTTGAATCGTCAACACAGACTGTCCAACTAGCACGGATTCCTGCAACGATAAAAAGCTTTTAAATCCGCACCAATTCCATGGAAGACCAGACGATTCGATTTACGTGGGAGAATTTTTGAGTAGGCTAGCGTCTTCTTTTGAAACAGACGTGATTATAAGGAAAATAAGATTTCTTGATCGACCAATTAAGCCGGTTGATTGAAATTCGAAAGCAATAAAAAGTGGCATTCTTGTGTGAAGCGCATCTACCACTTCGAATAATCTGCCCGTCGAAGACGCTACTTAAACGTCAGCATGCTACTCACGTTCGTGTTTGTAAAGGTGTATTTGTACGTGCTGCCAGGTGCGAGTGTTTTTCCTTCGAAGGTCCAGGAAAACTGTGGCATGGGAGATCCCCGTGCTTTGCAGAACAACTGAACAGTAACGCCTTTATTTGCTGCAGCTTTCCTTGTCAACGGAGTATTCATCATTTCTGGTTTAACTGCCGAGAACATAGCGTATGATTAGGATATTGTTTATTAATTAATATTGAAATCATTTTCAGATTAGAGATATGGATTACTTGGACTGTAAACTTACAGTTTGTGAGAAACAGTATGGGTGCCGAAGTGTCGTTACCAATGCCGTTGTTGACGCTGCATTGGTATTCCCCAACATCCTCCTGACTTGGATTTTCGATGTGTAGGTACGACGTGCTGTTGACGAATGACGTCGAGTAGCGGTTCGGGAAATCAGTGCTAGAACCTACTCTGTACCAAGCTACGAAATCTTTATCCATTGGACTCGCGTCAATCTCACAGAACAATTTCGCCTCTTGGTAAGGCAGATGTACAACGCCGGACTGCGAAGTGCGAATTATTTTGGCTGGATCTGAAAGTCGAAAAAGTTTGCCTTAATCTTAGGGATTATTTAAAATTTACGTTTGTAACGATATTTGAGCGAAGACGTTTTAAGAAGACTCAATATATTCAGTCAAACGTAAACTGTTACTGAACACATAAATCGTAAGCTTCGAGTTCCTCGAGAACATTGCAATTAATAACGTACAATCAGCTTGGCGTTCGAAGAATGGAAATTCCACTTACACAGAACATTCAAGCTCAAATTGTAAATCGTCCTTCCTTCATGGTTTATAGCCTCGACGGTGTAAACGCCTGCGTCCTGGCGTTCGAGCTTGGTGATATTTAACGTTGAACTCCGAGCGCTGATTCTTCTGCCATTGTTACTTAAAGGCAGTCCGTCTCTCGTCCAAGTGTAACTTACGGCTGGCGGATTCGCAGCGACAACAACGGAAACTGAAAATGGCTCACCTTCCATTCCAGACAGCTCACTCGGATCTAGGTTCTCGAAAATCGGCTTGTCTGTGGAAAAGATCATTACTATTATTTGAACTTTCAAGCTCTTCTAATATTAAAAGCAAATTGAAAAGGAAAGAATAAGGCAAAAATGAAATTAATGAACATTTTTCTGAATGAAGAAGCAAGCGTGTTTATAATTTAAACGTACACATGACATTTAGAGTGATAGCATCATGAATAGCTCGGTTCATTGCAGCGTTTCTTGCTTGACAAGTGTACACCCTGTCGTTCATATCTTCCGTGAGGTTTAGTTGCAATTCCACGGTCGACAAGTAGCCACCGTGAAGTCCCGGTTTAGTGGAGCTTTTCGTTCCCTTGACAGGCGCTCCTGATTCCCACCATGACATCTCAGCTGCTGGGTTACTGCTACTTGATTCACAAACCAATAACCCAGTTGAACCTGCCTTAAGTTGTTCCGGTTGATTTCTTATCGTAACTTTATCCGGTGGAACTAGTAAAATAAACATTATGTTATACATTTATTAATTTCCAGTCTCCAAGTAATTTGGAAATACACTTTCCAAATTTTTAAAGTGTGAAATGAATTTACTTACAATGAACTTTCAGAACAGTGCTTTTGCGTAATGGTATTTTTGTTGCCGAATTAGATGCCTGGCAACGGATGTGCGCTTCATTGTCAGAAGCATTAACAAATAAGGTTAATTTACTGGTGACCGTATGGTCCTCAGTGGTGGTGACTCCGCCCTGAATCTAAAAGTCGAGAAATGATTATGCAGTTGTGTTCTGTGAGTGCTATTTGGTTTAATGATTAATCGTGAAGGTATGTTTGTACGTACGATCTTGTCGTTTTTGTACCACGTTATCTCTGGCAGTGGATTTCCTGAGAAGGCAGTGCAAATTAATTCCATATCTGTGCCCATGTTTATGTTCGACTCGCCGTCGTAGCCATTAAGAATGAGCGCATTGGGCGGATCTGCAAGATTTTCATAGGATCAAATTTGCTGCTTGGTTCGAAGACTAATTAATTTTCTGGGCAAATTCAAGTCTAACAAGAGATCAAGTAGAAAATAATTCAATTAAGCATAGGGCGATAAATTGCCATTTAAACTGAATTTTGATTGTTAATAGAAAAATATATAAAGCGTGTGACAATAAATTGTCTGAAGTTATTTCAAAATTTCCTTTATGAAACAGGTAATTTTTAATGGCTGTCAATATATCAGAGACACATTGACAGCCAATATATCCGTATTTTGTTTACTATATAAAAATTGCCATGCTACAAGTTCTTTTTACGATCACTATAATCCCTTTTGTGTCTAGTTAGTTTTTACGGCGGTTATTCTCGATCGAATAACGTGGCCTGTTATCTGCGATGATAAAAATAGGTCGTTATGGAGTCCCTTATGTTTCATTAAGCATATTAAAGCTACCAACGTAGTAGTATTTGCCGACGGCAAGATAAACATCTCCGGTAAATACGGCTTTACGTTAGTAGAGCTTTTTCGAAGGAAGGGAGGAAAGGTCTTGTCGACGATTCAACTCACAAATCACATTGATGGTGTGGGTCTTAACGACGTTTTGCGAAAGGTTCTTGTTGCCCGCGTGACACATGAATAAAATCTTGCTGTCAGCTTTGTTGATTGTATATGTGATGTTGGACGTCGTGATCCAGCCGCCCTCCGATGCCAGGTACGACCTCGAAGTGCTGTTGAATTTCATATCTTTGTTGCCATTCCAAGTGATCTCCGCTGCGGGATTCGAGTTCTCTGATGTACATGTTAACGTCACTGTCTCGTTGACCCGTGCCTCCGTTGGACCGGAAATCGTTACTCCGGTTGGTGCGACTGATTCGGAAACAGATTGTGTTATTCGATTGCGACGAGGAAATTGCAGAACAAAGTTTATAGCTTCATCCACAAATATACATCGCTCAATTTAATATATATA
>JABFQD010002154.1:0-15953 GCA_022817045.1 Psix sp. ZL-2020 | reverse complement strand
ACGGTGAAATTAACAACGAATGAACTCAGCAATTAATGCTAGCGTACCGTGAGATATATTTAACAACTTAAATTTAATTTTTTCAAGTGATTTTCGCTTGATTGAAACAAATATTGCTCAAGCGCATACTGAACTTGAGTATAGTTTAATCTACAAATCCGTGCCAATATCTGAGCACACGTTAGACGAGCAATTATCGTTGACGGCGTCACTCAAAGATTCTTAAGAATTTTTTTCTTGTTTTGCTTTTGGTTTTGGATTCGTATTTTTGTTTTTTTGATGAAATGTGCTCCTTTTCGAAGTAAAATGTAGCCCAGTATGTCTTTTTTGACAAGTTTTACAATTCAGTGAAGACGGAAAATTTTTTGGAAAATGTTTTGAACTAAAAAAATTAATACACAATTTTTTAATTGATATAATTTGAAATTTTCCTTGTGAATTTTTAGAATTGAATATTGTATAATTCAACATTGAATGGCCCAATTTTTTTACAACACGGTCAATTTTGGTTATTTACATGATTTGAATTGTGACTAGTTGATGCACGAGGTTTCTTATGCATGATTGTATTTGAAACCGATTCCAACGTCTGAATTCTCTCATTTACAAAATTTTGTAACATTGAGAAATCGGGATAGGTTAAAATTTTTTCTGTCTCCGATTCCCATTTTACACGCATATTTGAATCGAATTTATTAACTAATGTATCAAACGGATAATTAATTTCGATATTATTACTATATATCGTCTATTATATAGTCTATAATTACTAAAATGGTTCTTAATCAAAATTCGATTTCAAAATATCACGAAGAAACTTTTTTCAATACTGAATTTGAAACAAGAATCTGAATCTCAAGTTCTCACACTAATTATTGGTCACTATCTACAAAATATTATTTTATTTAAAACAGACAATATAGTTCACTTTCAAGAATCCACCATCAGAGAGAAAGAACAAATTCCAACAATTCGGTGACGTCCTAGTTATGATGCCACTTCCTTTAATTTCTTGATTGGCTCAGGTTCATCTTTCAGTGCGCGAATTGATTTGCGACCGCTACTTAGTTGTAAAATTCAGAATTAATTTTATTCTTGGTACGCTTGCGCAATCCCATTTTCTATGAGCCCTACCGAGCGTCCGATGAGTAGCTCTTCCGGCTCGGACCCTACTGGTTTCCGGACGAAATAATAAGGGAATGCCTCATCTCCTGGCTATAAGACATAATCTGTAGGAATAATTCACGACTTAGTGATCAGACTATCGTATCTTTATAGGTTTCATTTTGACTGAGATTATCTAATTGTTAATACAACATAAAATAGTTCCTTAATAATAAAAATTCTTAGAATCCGTCTCTCTGTGACGGATTCTTGTAACCACGTTACACTATGTAAGTGAACTGTGGGTAATTCATTTAAACTGGTTAGTCCCGAAAGTTGGAAGTTGCTAGCGTCACCTGTAGTTACGAAAGTGATGGGAGTCTTTGGCACGCCTTCTAGTCCCGAAAGTCTCTGATACTCTGAGGCCGGAATCATGGAAGTAGTACGGAGTCAAAGAGAAACCCCATTCCGGTATAAAGTGAAGTAATTGGTTCTTGAACTAAACTATAACATTGTTAGTTAAACTAAACAGTTTGATTCGTCGATTAGAAGATAACGAATAAGAAATGGGAGTTTTTATTTTATTTGTAGAAAAATATTTTCCAATTTAGAACACATATGTCGAAGAAAATTTTGTCAATTATATATCAATATAAATTTTTTAGCTAAATAATTATATCATTTTTTTATCGTTTGGCATGTACACTTAAATTTCACTCAAATTGAATTTTATTGTAAAAAAGAGTATTCAAATTTTTGTTGGTTGAAGATTTGCATAATCTTAGCTTAACTCTTACAATAACATTGTTTTTGTTGTTTTTATATCACGTCTTTTTGTTTAGTAGCATTAATTTGTTTTATCTTTCAAAAATGACTATTCTTATCAAATTACTACGCATTGAAACATTTCAAAGGCGCATGCATCTCACAGTGTTTTAATGTATACCTATAAAAAATAAAGATAGAGTTATGATAGCTTATTTTTGGCAATTCAAGGTCAAGTTGAACCGGTTATTTAGGCTTTTACTTTGGCTTCAGTTTCATTTAACTTATTTTGCTTGGTTCAACCCAATTTGCATCATTTTGGGAAAATTATAAGATTTATACTCACTCTTTGGATAGACTATAAATAGTCACTTTTTGCAATACCTCTTTTTTCACGTTCATTGGGGATTTTCATGGAGAAACATTGTCCTGGCAAGGAGCACTAGGATTATTGAATACATTTAGAACTAAATATTCGTAAGTAATTTGTTTCTTAAAATTTATGAGTCAGTGGTGATATAATTTGTTCTTATCTTGAAATTTGCAATTTATTTTGAATTTTGGAAAAGATTAATTAAAGTTGATCCAACTTTTGATGCAGCGTCTTTGTTGAAATAATGTAAAAATTGAATTTGATTTAAGAAGTTAATCTAGTTTTAATTTCTATTAGTATAAAATGAATTCATATCTTTTGGTAATAATATTATTTCGCTCTTAAAATATAATTTTGGTGTTATGATTTAAAAACTTCTTTGCTATTTGTTTACAATATTTGGATCCTTAACTGTCTTATATTCATTTGTGGAAGTGTTTGTTTATATTTTCACCTTGTCAAACAGTTGAATTTGTATTGGAATTGTATTATCATCAAACATTATTTGAATAAATAATAAATAGTTGTTTTTTTTTTTTTTTTGGTGCGCCGAGGTGTTTCTCGCACTAACTAGAATTAAGGTACTCTTGGTTGACTTGCAACGTTTACAATGCTGAGTTTATGCAATGAGAGCAGTCCTTACATTGTGCGGGAGTAAGGAGATATATTACGCCTTTAACTTGACATTGAGCAATGTTTTGATTGTTGACATATTAAGCACGTTCTTTTCACTCGGCCTGAGCGAAATATCTATTTCGCTTAAGTTATTTTATTTATTAAATTCCAATTTTTGGAATTTAAAATTCTTGAAATTTTAATAGGTCAAAAATTACTGAATTTCTTATTGCCTTGAAATAATTCGATTTTTATTGAAAATCGCGCCAAATTTATTTAAATTAAAGTGCTCTCACCAACAGTTATGAAAAATAACAATAAATTGAAGATTTCACGAGACAGTATGGTTCCGACAACTATTTACAAAATATTGACAAGCCATAAAAAATATTTCAACAGAAAAATACTGTAATAAAAACAGTTAGAGAACTTTCAAGTTCCCCTCAAAGATAAACTTGTCTCTAGTTTATTGAAAGAAAAACTGCAGAAAAATGTGTTAAACATTAATGAACTTGATTGTTCATCAATGAACGATCAAGGTATGAAAGATCAAGGATCAATGACAATTGAACTCAAGACCTTGGCTGACGCAAAGAAATTCTCTCCTGAAACTCTGTAAAAATACCCGTTTCTCCTGTTTCACATTTATTCTTATCACATTCCAATGCTTAATCTCTTGTGTCTACGGCCCACCATAAAGAACTACAATTACTTATTGATGATAATTTTCTCACATAATTACATTCACTAGTAGTCAAAGTTTCTCTTTGTAGATATAATTTACTTTGTCATAACTGTAATGATTGGCAAAGTGAAGGCGTGTGCTTTTAAATTTATAAGTCTATTTCTAATTTTCGTATACTAGAAGTATTTGAATTTGATCTCAATCCTCATATAGAATATTTCATTATATGCATAAACTTAACCCATAATTGTATTATGTTATCTATTATTTATTATCCTCTTTTTATTATTTATTATTCTTATTCTCTTCTTTAGTGAAAACTTTGAATCATATGTGAACCTCTAATAACAATATTGTCATTTTCGGTGATTTCAATTATGACATACATACTTTCTGTAACCCTAGGATCTGGATATATAAAGGAATTTACTTCCACGCCTTTATTGCCTTGTTTTACTTTCCATCCCATTCATCACACAAACTCGACTCACACTTTTATTAATCTGCGTCTCACTAACTTTAACTCTGATAAATTTCATTTTCAACAGTTTGGTTATCCATTTCTTCAAGGAATTTTTCATTTTTTCTTAAATGTAGTCTATCAGCACAGCCTTCCATCTCGCGATCTTTTAGATATCGAAATGTTAAAAACTTGAATGTGAGCCGTTTAGTCAATGTTTACGACAATTATTTATTTCCTGACTCACTAGACATAAATGACTTGAATACTATTACTGATAGACTGTTACTTAATTACTCCCTTCTTTGTGTTATAGACCACTGCGCTCCGCTTGTCACTTTAGATATTAAGAATGTCCCTACACCTTGAATGCAGGAACTATTTATTATCATGATCTTTTACGTAACTGGTAGATCGAATTATTTCCGATGCTAAATCATAGTTTTTTGAAAAAAAACTACTCAATCTTCAAAGTCAACATAATACTAAATCCCTCTGGCGTGAACATCGTGCACTCGGAGTAGCTGAATCGGGTAGCAAATCTTCTTGCTATAACCCATGAGGCTAATAATTGTTGATTCTATTCTCCAGATCAAGTTTTCTTTTCCTGCTGTTTCAATTATCGAATCCATGTCAGTAAATAATTATCTTATTTTTTCATTTTAACCTGTCAGTGCTAATAAATTTAAATCCATCTTCGTTACAGTCTCAGGATACTATTCCTGCGTTTTATTACAAACGTGTATCGCAGTCATTGTTGACATCACAAATAACTCTTTCCAGAAATGTTTCTTTCCATCTTTATGGAAGTACACAACAGTTAAACAAATAGAAAATATACTAAAACCATTTCTCCTGTTACTACCGTCCTATATACTTGCTTTGGTCCTTACATAAAATTCTTGAATCGCTTACTTAGGTGATACTTAAGTTAATTATAAGCAAGGATATGGAAAGGCAATTATGGATAAAACAACCTAGTTTGCTTTATCCAATGCTGCCTGGGTTTCGGAGATATAAACCGTATTTATTATTAGATAACGGAAAATTGTCTCGTTTTAAATTCTGCGAAGACAATAGCTATGATTTTGGGTTCTGCTTGAATTCTTCGTTATATCAACCTTCATTCGACACAGCTCTTAAGCTGGAAAACTCCTGTATCCTTTTTGTCTCTTCTCTTCATTTTAATTTTAAATGTTTTTAAATGTTTATGTTTGTATATTTGCAAGTTGCATCGATGGGTTAGTCAAACTTTATACTTTTATAGTATTTCATTATCGTAACCTTTTATCCTTCCCTCAGCCGCACTTAAAATTTTTATGTTATCTGTATTTTTTAACATGCTTATTGCCTTTTGGATGTTTCTCAAGTCCACTAATGACATATTTTATTTTATGATTTCCTTTGTTAAATATTTATTATAAACTAACTTATTTTATGATGCTATATAAATACTCGTTTTACTTTTGTTCTTCAGCCATACTGGAATGTTCGAAGGCGCAGTTTTTTGAAACTGTGTCTTACAAATGTGGTTTTCGCATGAAAAGTAGCCTCAATGTTGACATTGACTGCACATAATATAGATTTTAGAATTTTTCCATCGATTACCCAAAACATCTTAATTTTGGCTTAGCAAATAATATCACATCTTTTTTGGCTAAGATTATTAATAAAAAAAGGATTTTACTCCTTGACTCATTGTTTTTTTTAACTTTTAAAGGTTTTGTTATGAAAATTATTTTTAATAATGAAATGTTGGTTAGATCTTCTGACAGAAAATTGAATTCATCATCAAAAATGTGATCGATACATCAGATTAATAGTTTTTCAACTGAAAAATGTGATCGATACCTCAAATAAACAGTTTTTCAACTGAAAATGTGATCAATACATCAAATAAACAGTTTTTGAATTGAATGTCATTTATCGCGATACTTTCGACATCTAGATGAGAAATTATTCGATGGAAACTCAAAAATGATTGATTCTGACCCGAACGTAACTCTTTATTGCACTCAAAGTAGTCGGCAATAAAAGGAAGAGATGCGGAAAATAATCGAAAACATCAAAATTTGAAAATATATACGGTTGTCTGTTTTGGCTCGTTAGGCTTCCGTCCTCAACCCCTCATAATGCAACATAAAAAAATGTAAAGTATACACAGTTTTTTATTTATTGATACTTCAATATATAACTATTCGACTGTTTGTAAGATCAAAATCTTAATTTATAACCCTATATGTAACATTATTTTACAATATTGTTCATATAAGCTATTTTTTTTATTAAAAATTATGTAAATAGTAATAAAATTACAGTCATACCTTCCGACCAATCCCTTCAAAATTTTCTTTCCTCTCGAATTGTCCACGCTGTAACCTCTCTACCTGTCCACCTCCATATTGAATATATGCATAATCCTTAGAAAAAAAAAAAAAAAAACAAATACAAAAACCCTGGTAGTCTTAAATTAAAAAAATGATATAATATTGTAGAGTTGGTTTTATGATTCAAGGTTAATTTAAAGGAGAACACTTCGTTTCACTGGTAGTCACAACTAATTTATTCAAAATGGCCGGATACAATTCAAATTACGTGAAAATTGCTGAACTCTACGCGTTGTTGGTTGGCGCTAATCTAACTCGCTACTCCCGATAACCGATCGCGCCCTTTGACTTTGATTAATTTACTCGGCCCTCAAAAGTTCCCAGCTATTCAAAAATCCCCACAATATGAAAATGTAAGAAAAGATACATGTGACAGGAAATTAGGTGGTTCGATGTTGTTGTTTCTCGCTGCAGCTAATCTGGACAGTACATTTCTTGATTTTTTGGAGTTGTAGTAGCTGTTCAGGTTCGAAATCCCACCTACTTTCGCACCAAGACATCAAATTGTCAATCAACGGAAGAGCGTCATCGGCTGACATAAATCGTGGAGATCCCTGGATATCGCATGCATCTAACTAATCCTCTGTGTTGAGATCAAGATTTTCGTCTTCGAGCTCCCTTGGTCCAGTGATGTTTCGAATGATTTCCGAATCAGTCAAAATTTTCCACCTTGGTCCGATTCGTTCACCCATAATTCAAGTCGTCTGCGTGAATCCGTTGAATGACACAGAGTCGTTCACTAACTGCGCAACTTCAGTGTCGAGATAATTGGAAGATGTTAAGATAATTGGAATTTACACGAATCACTTCGACGTAATATTTTATTACATGTGTTTTTCAAATTTCCTTTGGAGACTTCGTCTCAGGCTGAAGCGATCTTCATGCAGCAGTATTTTATCGTCACTTTCTTCAGAGCTTCTTGAAGGTGGTTGACACCTTGGTGCACCAGGAGTTCTTGCAGAAAATTTTTCTTGAACAATTTTTTTTTTTTACAATAACCATCTGATCCATAGGTTGAATTAGACTCGTAACATTTGATGGCAAGTATATGACCTGCAAATATTTTAAATAATTTTTTGCCTGAGCTACTAATTATTTTTACTCCATTCATCCGAAAAAATTTTGTTATCATGCACATTTCATCTAATTCATTTAGATCCGGTGTCGATGGGTGAGCTGGACAATTGTCTAAGAGCAAGAGTACCTTTTCGCGTTTTTCAACCCTGTTTTGTTTTTTCGAAATCTCAGCAAGAAAAACGTCTCTGTACCAGTCTTTAAAGACATCTTTATCCATCTATGATCTCTTCCGAGCAGCATACACAAAAGGCATTTTTGTCATGTAGACTTCCTTGAAGCACCGTGGTTTCGCTGATGGTAGGAGGTCAATGATCCCCTGCCATTTTTCCCTCGGGTATGTGTCCCTCTATTATTAGTTCCCCTAATTGTAATTATCAATTCCAGAAGTTTTTTGTACAAAAAACCATTTTCTTGACATTTCGAACGTTTCAAAATTCTTTGATAATCTGTCAACTGTCATCTGTCACTTATTTGTTTACATTCGGTTTGTCAGTTCCGTCCATAACTTTTGGTCTAAATTATATCATATTTATCTCTTTTAAATCAAAATTTGTCTTGTAATCATGGCAGCTGCTATGATTCCGGAAGGTGAACTGATTCAGAGGCAGTTCAACTTCTTCGTGAACTCAATGAGGTTCCCCCGGCTGTTCTTTCACAAATGCCGAGTCGCGAAAACACACAAAAACTGGTTGCTCGTGACAGATTACAAGACCTCCCTTCTAATCCTATGCGTCTCGAAGATCTTGAGAATATACCCGCACAGTTCAGGTCTACATCTGCAGGTACAATGTTTAGGCAAATTATTAGGCAGAAATTAGGCAAGCCACTAAGTTCTTTTTATTATAGGAGAAAAATTTCTGTTATACGATTCCTACGAGGATGAAAATTACAATAGTGGTCGAGTGATAGTTTTTGCAACTCAAGAAAACCTTCGGGCTCTCTTCAAGTGTAGTACCTGGTTCCTCGACGGAACTTTTGACACTGCTCCCACGATCTTTACCCAAGTCTTCGCTATCTTAGGAAATATAAAGCAAAGAGTCCGAGGTTTTGAGGAAGATGTTGGCATACCATTTGTCTACGCTCTTCTTGACCGAAAGACAGAAGTTGCCTACACAAAGGTCTTCGAAGTTGTTGTAGAAAAAGGCACCGCTCTAGATCTCCGCGCTCGTCCTCCTGATGTAATGTCTGATTTCGAATTAGCGACCATCAATGTGTGCAAGATTTTCTTGCACACAAGCATCGCCAATACATGTTTTTCCATTTACACCAGTCATTTCTGAGAAAGGTTCAAGCCGAAGGGCTGAAGGCTAGGTATGAGGATGAAGAAGATAGGAACGTCAAAGATGCAATAATAATGATGACTGTGCTGGCGTATGTACAGACAGACGATGTAGAAGAAAATTTTGACTTGCTGTATGACGAAGTGGTTACTGAAAATGCTGATGAAAAATTGGTAGGCGTGTTTGACTACTTCGAAACGTACTACGTACGCGGAAAAAAGGCTCGTGGTAGAAGAAAAGCGGTGGCTGTACGACTTATGGAACGTTTATGATTCGATTCTAAACAATGTTGCAATTACCAATAATATATCAGAAGGATGGCTTAATCGGTTCAGAATAGTCGTTGGAAAATCTCACCCAAGTTTGTATGCTTTCCTCAAAGAAATCCAGAAAGAACAGGCTGATTCGGAAACAATGTTGTTGCAAATCCAACTTGGACAACCGATCGGAAAAACAAAGACCAGGGAGCAAAGAAAGAAAGAAGAGCGAGTAGATAACATCATAGCCAAGTACGAACAGTACAAAGAAGACGATAAAATTTTGAATTGTTTAAAATTTGTTAGTTACCATGTTTAACAAAATAAAAGACTGTCAAAGTCGTGATCAAATTATTTATTGAGAAAAATATAGGGGAAATTACAATAGGACTGAAAATATAGGGGAATAATAATTTAAGGGGACAAATGACAGGGGGAAAGATTTTAGGGGACAAATGTCCGGGGGAAAATGGCAGGGGAATATAGTACACCAACCTTCGCTGATTTTCCAATGATAAACATCGGAAGCTTGTGGGTCCCACTTGTTGAAAGTTTCTCTCCTTGGATAGATTAGGAATAAATGCCGTGTCTCTTGATAAATTTGTGCAACCTTTCTTGACTGGCCTTGAAGTCTTTCGGTTCACCTAATTCATTGTTAAAGATAAGCGCTTTTTGTTGTAAAATGCAATCTGAAACGGGGTCCCCCAAACTGCGCTGTTGTAAAAACCAGTTAAAAACTAAGTTGTCCAAAGCACTGTTTTTTAATTCACTCAGCCTTTTCTTGTTCAAGTTACAATTTTTTTCTTTATTGGCGTAATCAATATAGTTTATCTTTACTATTTTTGATTCTTTTTTTATAGTTTTTGTCGACACGTCAAAAGTATAAACCAAGTCACTCTCCGATTTTTCAGTCTTGAGTTGTTTAAAAATATCCATTTTTGCGTTCAATGACAAAAAAGTGGCTTTCTTTTTTTCTGCCTTTTTTTTAATCACACGAAAAAAACATTAAAACAACGATACGATAACAAAAATTACTTAAAAGAGCCTTCGATTTAATTTAGTTATGTTAAAAAAATAAGAAACATCGAACACCTGTTTACACACGCTCGAGTAACTCAATAATAAACAATAAAAATCAAATAATGTTTACATCAAATTTGCTATTGTCATCATTTGTTGATAATAGTACGTTCGCTTTCGTACGATCCTGCGATTTTGCTCTGATTAGTAGATCCGAGAAAAGTTTAATTTTAATTTTTTATCAAATAAATAATTAAAAGATTGCAAATTTTTATTTTAATCTCTAATTTTCCGCTCCTCTTATCGGTTCCCGCGTAGCACTATGGCCTTTTCACTGTCTTGGCGTGACAGTTGTTTTCAAATGGAGAACAATCTTTGGCTACATAAGCCACTTTAGAGCTTCTACGCTCAATTCGAGGCATTTTGGATAGGCATTTTCAGGGCCTTTTCAACCCACCGTTTCCACAACATTTGTAGTGACCTTTCCTTTATTTTCCCTTAAGCTCCGATTGCATAACTTGTCCCAATGAGCTAAGTTGGGGAAACCAAACTTATTTTAGGCCACCGGGAGTATCAAAGCGGCCGGCGTTCCATCTATCATTTAACGGGAAAAAGGATAAATTGTAATTTATTTAATTGTTTTTCTTGTCCAATTTGCTGTAGAATTTCTGTGGCTCGTATAAATGACTTGTGGTTGAAGTGTCGTTGACGCACAACCTTTACAAGTCGTTAAATATTTAAACTTTAAAGATTAAATTTAATTTCTGCACGGCTTGTATTCTTTATTTTGGTTAACGCTATTTTTGTTTGTTGCATCGGTCAGATATCGATACTTCAAAAAGTTTGAAGCATTTTCTCAAATTTTTTCTTTATCTGTGTTATCTGTTATCGGCGCGTCAGCTGATTTTAATTTTGGATTTTCGAGTCCTTTTGTTCTTAACGTTTATTTTTGTCTTTGTCTTTCGCGTCGAAAGACCTATTACACTTTTATCTACTATTTCAATTTCCGTCATTTCTAAATTAAATGATCGGTCGTCAATTCTGATAGCAGAATCTGTCAGTTTTATAATTGCACGAAACTATCAAAAACTGAACCAGTGCTTTATATTCATTAATTTATTAAAAAATTTGTAAATCATTATACACAATTTTTCAGGTAAATTTTGAATATAAATTTATTTATTGGTCCTTCGATTTTTATTGTGTTTCGCTCAATAACATTTGTAATTATTTATCAATAAGTCTTGTGAAGCTTATTATATTAATGTATTTCTATAACATATTTTTGGTATTGCAAAATACCAAAAATGTTTAATCCTTACAAAAACTCATGAATAAATGTGATTTCCGCGCTCCTAATAACAGTGGAAGAAGGAGAAATGCTTGAAGGGAAACCCACGTTCGTTACTTGAGTCTGGGAATGCTTAGAACCTAAATTAGAATCAAATTGATATTTTTCTATTATTTTCAATTATTTTGTAACGATGTAAAATTGTTTAAATTTAAAAGAAAATCAGAATGTTATATAAAAATTGATTTACAATAAAAACTGACTTAATTTTATAAATATTCTCACATAAATTTATTTCATTTAACAAAGTAATAAAGTCTATTTACTAAACGAGTTCGTCGATGGGCTGCGCAACATTTTATAGAAGTAATTAAAATCATTAAATGGCACAAATCAACCGGCATTATGACATAATACTTAGTTTTTTGCATAAACATATACGCAATAACGATCGTTCATAACTTCTGAGTATTTATGAAATCCAAGTTTCATTAATTACACGAATGTGAAATTAAAAAGTAAAATGAGCACTTAATCTCTGATAAAAAAACTACAATTTAAATTACGTAGATATTCAAATGTCTCAGAAAATTGAAGTTCGAAAATGCAAAGACTAAAAGAAAGCAAATTTTTAAATATCAGCTAATGTTTATACTAGACACAAGTTCTTTAACGTTTGCATATTCGATGCAATTACTGAATATTTCTACGAGCTCCTTGAATGACGGACGTTCAGAAGGTTCTGCCGACCAACATTTCATCATAACATCATAAATATTTGGTGGACACTTTTCAGGCTTCTGCAATCGTTCTCCTTTCTCCACTAATTGTATAACCTATACAAAAAATCATTGAAATTGATATAAATTAATATAATTATTATTTTAAATTAAACAAATACCAAAGTCTTGAATACATGACTAAATGATTTTTATAATGGATACAAGTTATTAAAAACGTAGTTAAATAATTACATCAATTCCACGGCGATCACCATATGGCTGTTCTCCATAAGAAAACATTTCCCAAAGAGTGACTCCGTAACTCCATACGTCACTTTCGTGAGAAAATATTCCAAAATTATAAGATTCTGGAGCGTACCTGATAAGATAAATTATTAAAATCAGAATTATAATGTAAGCATTTCAAAGGAAAATTTATGTCTCCATATATGTGACATATACATGTCATATATGATATTTATATGCTCCATCTGAAACATTCAACATACACGTCACATACACCAATTATGGGCCATATATGAAGCCATATGTACATATTATATGGAATTCATTTTTATGGATTTAAAATTTGTTACCATTTGATTGGCCACTTTCCACCAGCAGTTGCGCGGTAATAATCATTGGACCCAAAAGACCGCGACAGTCCAAAATCGCTAATTTTCGCTTGATGTTTTGAAGCCAAAAGAATGTTCCGAGCTGCTAAATCTCTGTGCACCATCCTGTTTTCAGCTAAATACTTCATTCCTGTTAAAACCAAATTTTGTTAACAGAGATATTATATTGTTTTTTTAACTTTTTTATATTCTATTCTATTTACCACAAGCAATTTGTGATGCCCAAACGATAAGTTCATAACTAGGACTTATCCTTTCTTTGAACTCGATAAGGTAAGCTAACATAGATCCCAAAGGTACCAACTCTTGAACCTATAAAAAATTCTCTCATAAAAAATAGTTTTCTTTAATAAAATCATTTGTATAAGCTAAGAATTCAAAATTCAACTAGAAATAATTTATTACCATCAATAAAGGTGGACCTTCTGAAAAACCAATTAATTTTACAATACAATGATGATTCAAAGACACCATCAGTCGAGCTTCCCTTAAAAACTCCTGTTTTGTAGCTTCGCTATGAGATTCGCGCAAAGTTTTAATAGCCACCGGTTCTTGAATACCACTCGGAGAATCGTAAACGCCTTCATATACTTCTCCAAATTCTCCTTCTCCCAAAACTTCTCCCAAAATCAAATTTTCACCAGGAATTAATTCTGAAGATAAAATTAGTTCTAACGGTTAATTTTTATTATTTCTTATGAATAAGTTAATAACAATTCGTTTTTATTATTTTTTAAGGAAGAAAATAATTCAATTTAAGATTAGACTTTTACCTTGATACGAGTTTGCAACGTAAGGTGAGTTGTTTGTGATGTTGGCATTATTTAATGGTATGTTATATTCTGAACTGTCAGTCACGTATGCAGCTGTGGCTTTGTATGTTCCGCTGTTGCCATTACTAAGATAATCATTTTTGCTATGGAATGTTTCCAACATCTCGCCTTTTTTTTTCTTTAACGTATTCTACAATTTTAAAAATAATTTGTAAAATTATGTAAATTTCCAATAAAATCTTATTGGATTTTTTATTAAATTCAATTCAATTAGCAAAGAATACTGACTGTAAAAATAGACGGTGGCATATCAGGTATAGGAGGCTTAGGTTTTGGTGGAACAGGATGTAGTAATTGGCTAGGAAGTCCATCTGGCATCGATCGGTAGTGCTCGATCAAGTGCTCTAAAGATGTAAAGTAAGGTCCATCATCGATATAAAGATATTCATTCTGTTTAAACAAAATAAAAACATTTATTAATAACCAGTTTCGTTCAAATGAATAAAATCAATGGATAAATATTTTTCGTTTTGAAAAAATATTAAATTATATATTTAAATATTATATTTGAATATAATATTGTTCTTTTTATCTTTGAGTCATTATACTTTTAGATAATATGACTAATTTGTTTTAAAGACGCTAACGATAAATTGAAAACTTCCTATCTAAATAGATTTTATAATATTTTCTATTGTTTTATAAATTTATCTTTACTATAATAGATAAATTTGAATATACAACGTATTTTATTTCAAGATTTTATATAATTTTACATTAGATCAAGAAAAGGTTAGCATAAAATTTGTTAGTCACTAAGAGGTTATTCCAAAAGTGTTAAATACAATTCACCTTCTTCTACCACATATTGAGATTCCCATTTGAAATATCAAAGTTGTTCAACGTTTTATCTTCACGGAATGAAATGGGGAGAGTGTCATATTAGAAATCATTTTATTAGCTTTCTAGAGACTGACAAATTTTACCAGCGCCAGAAATATGTAATACACAAATATACTTAGTAGAAATCATAATTTTTGGTATTTCGAAAAATTTTATTCGTGAAATTTATGTTTCAAAGACATTGTCATTGTAAATATGCATCAATTCTTTTTTAAAATAACATTGTCACTGGCAGCCTTATTCTAGCCCATAAGTTCACATATATATTTTTTCTCTCAGAAACTAAGTGCAATAAATTTTTACTCATTGCGCATTAATAATATATTGTACAAATTGTAGATAAAGTTGGCGATTCTAAATGATCATAGGTTTTCTAACGAGCATACATATATACTGTTCCGAAGATATAAAAACTATTTCAGGAAAAATGTTTCTTTTTTTATCATATCGTATTTAGTACCTTAAAATTTTTTTATGCCTAAAATTAAAAATTATTTCATTAATGAATTTCCAAAGTATTATGAATTGATGTAAAAAAATCGATCCAATCATTGGTTTTAAAAATAATCTTTGTTTTATTGTTAGCTCACGTTACAATTTCAGTCGTATCAATTTGTTAAAGAATAATATTGAAGGATAGAAAAAAGTTGTGTTATTTAAATAAAATATATTAAAAAGATAAGAAATGTTAATAAAAGCGACTGTTTATTTAACTCAGCGCTAAACAATGAGCTTAATTCGTAACGTGTTAGGACGCTGAAAAATTTATTTGGAACAGGAATATTATTTATTATTATATATTATTTACAGTTCCAAGAAAAGAAAAAATAATTTCTCAAAAATTTCAATATTTTGTCGCTCTTGAAATTTCAAGCCATTTTATTGATAATCTTTCGATATATTGCGAATTAATATCAAAACATTAATTGGAAATGTACATTTCTAATAATTAACATTGTTTATTAAAAACTTAACCCAGAAATAGGCATGCCATGGTCTTTTTGACCGACAGACAAAAATAACCGAGTGACGTTTTTGTTAGTAAACAAAAATGCTCAAAAATGGGTTATAAAACATATCTGAAAAATATTTTTCTTCAAATAAAATGAAAACTTCCAATTTAATGTTTATTATCTTTTTTTCATTAGCTCTTAACAAAAACGTTTCCAAAAAATTCTAACTTGGCGTACCGATATGTATTTTAACTAGTACATTTATTTCTATATTAGTGTTTAAATCATTATTGTAAACTATTAAAATATCAGTATATTATTTGTAAGCATATCAAAATATGCTTTCATAATGTTTTCTGCAATACAATTTTCTCTAAGTTTTTTAAACTATAAAATCTTCTCAATACTTTCTTCAATGTATTTGTGGTATTAATTTTCATAAACAATGAAAATTGGTAAATTTCATACTTCATGTTTTTATGTCATATCATGTAATACAATACTGTAATACTATAATAAAATTGTACTATTTTACTATAGTATTGTATTAATATCACAAATTAAACATTATTTTAAAAATCTATACTTTTAATAAAGAGAACAACTTATTTTTAATTAGGCATAATATTTTACTTCGATTAAATAAAGTAGTT
>JABFQD010002153.1:0-15953 GCA_022817045.1 Psix sp. ZL-2020 | reverse complement strand
ACACTAGTAATGTAATTCTACTATAATTCAATGTTATTCTATAATACATTGGAAATTTGCATATTGCATTAAATTGAATTGTTACTGACATATTTCACGTTCAAATTATAAGTTTATCAATAACTTCGAAATTTTTGGCGAGAACATTAATAAATAACATGTACTACTTAAAAATACTATAAACAGCTCAACTTAGTTTACAAGAAAAAAATTATAACATAGAAATTTTCATCGTTTAATTTTATTTTATCATTTCAACTAACTTATTTTCGTTATCGACAATAACATAAATATCATATCCATACTTTAACGAAACAACCTGTTCCGTTAATTCAAAACAAAATTGGGTACGTATATTTATTGATAGGTATTGTAAAAGCAAATAAATTCCACACATTTCTATGAATTACATCAGTAGTATGAAATAAGAAATAATATTTTTTTCTAAAAGTGATTTTTAAAATTTTGTCAATTTCATTATATTCATATGGACATATGGTATAATCTGTTTTTGAGAGAAATCGGAAAGTGAAATTATATAAATTATTTCTACCAAAATACTGTTTAACTTTTCTTGTCAACAGGATACCCTTTAACAATTAGAAATAAAATAAGAGATAAAACATTTTACGTACACTTCTTCGTATTAAAGAAAGAAATAACGAAATTTCTCTGAAAGATTCTGATAAGGTTTCATCGGAAAATAGTAATATCAATTTTTTATCATGATCGTCTTATTTTTAAAATCCCTTTTAGATCCCTTTCTAGTTTTGAGATCTTGGAGATCTCTTACTGAAAAATTTTACAGATCTCTTTATTGATTTTCACTCGAGAAGTTGTACTTTTATTTTATACACTCATCTTGCAAACTCTTTTTCAAAGAGAAAAATCAGAAATACGATCTTTCTTTCTTTTTAGATTCTTCCAAATTCTGTTTTCCATTATCTAAAAAAATACTATAATCTGTGATTCGATTCCTCTGATTTCCAGACAGAATTATCTAAAATAAAATCACTTTTTTGTCAAGTTTATGTCATAAATTCAAGCAAAACCTTTAGATGTTGGAGTTGTAACGCCAACATAATGATAGTACTCAGGACATCATTTGCCTCGAAGCTTCGACCGAAACCTCATAAGATATTTTTTGCTTGTGCAAGCAGGGATGTGAAAACAGTTACGGTAGCCCAACAATTGTTGGTCGAAAGGCGAGATAGTGGCGCGTGAATTGACATTGTGAATGTGTCAAAGCATCGTCTTGGGAAGAAGCACTTTTTACGACAAAGATAGTACTTGGATGGCCATAACGGCAAAAACACATTCCGTTTTTTTCCATTTGACGTTCTATCTTACATTTCCTCAGAGTTTGTGCAAAATAACCACTTTCCATAATGTTTTTGCTCAAATAGTTTCTTTAACAAACGAAAGCTCGTATTTCATGATCTTAATTCATTACTCATGTGGCTGCTGTGGCCGGCATCGATATAAAGCATTATAAATTGTTGACGATACGTTGACGATAATGGAGCAGCTGTATCCCGTTGCGGCAAAAGTAACACTCATGCAGATTGTGCTCGATTCGTACTAGAAAACGCATTTAGCATTGAATCTTGATCCAATTCGCTCTTGAAATATTTAAAACCTACTTCATGTAAATTCCGTTGCAAAGTCCTTATTCACGGGGGACCATTATACATTTTTTCATCCAAACGTAAACATTTCCAGGATTTTCCAACTATTTAATACGTATCTCGTTTCAAATATGAATCAAATGTTCAATCTTCTATTTCCATATAATATTTTTTCAAACATTTATAACAGCTTTAGGAAAAAAGATTTTTTTAAAATTTTTAATATAAAAGTTTGAATCAGAATTTATTATTGATGAAAATACAGTAGTATTTATGGCTCTTGCGTTTTTAGGTCGACATGAAATTCTTAATTTTTTAATAAAAAGATAGAATTGTTAATTTTCAGTTAATTCTAAATGTTTAATTAATCAGAATCGCATGGACATGACAGAGTGTTGGATCAAGAGCGTGAGCCATATGTCATGCGATTGTCAAAGTCATGTTAAAATTCTGATAAACTTATTTTGGCAAAAACATGGCAAATTTATATCATCAGTGTAATCTGTTTACCGGTTTGACATAACATTGGCATCGTCTTAGCAATCGTCTGGCATAAGTACAGCTCGCGTTCACAAACCAATTTTTTGTAATACTTTTTTTTACATGGTCAGTTGAATAAATAATTAATCTCACCTAAACCACGTTTTACTGAATTTCAGTTGTATAATTCAGGTCATCTAAAAGTTATGTAATTAACTATTAATGCTCTATTAAATTATTAATCGGTTAAACAAAAAATCTGAGTAGTATATAACTGAACTTTGATAAAATTTAATTTCTTTTACAGCTCAAACGAATTGAATTTTTCTTGGTGTAATGTTAACGAAAAAAAAGCACCATCATATTCCAAACTGCAGACATCACAAGCAGGCAACGTCATGTAGGACGCAAAATATGGAAACACCAAATACGAAATAGTATATACATTTTATCTTTTATCACATACGAAACAACTCATAGATGATAGAATAAAGCGAGACTAAAATGCATGTGAGAGATGTATCCTTTTGAATTTGTGTTATGGGGATCCGCGATGTAAATGTGGCAAACAGCGCTGCCTTTGACAATAAAAGCCTTTGTGCTTTGCGGGGCGAGCGGTATGAAATTAAATTGGCCGGAGGGTGCGAAAAGGAGAGTATGCTCTCGCGTAGCTAGCGCAAGCATCCATGGTGTCTTCCATTGTCCGATAAATGTTTCCGACCAGTAATAAAATAAGTAGATAAGGTACGCTGCTGTCGATCATTTACCTTCGTTATCGTTGCTTTGTCGGTGACCAGCTCACTATTCACAAAATCATGATTCCCTATGGCCACTTTAACGCACGTTTTTCACTTTGTCTTTATTAAACCTACTTTCGATGGCATCTTTCCAATCTAAACTGCTACGTTTAAAATGAATTGTTTTCATTTAGATAAATTACGGACAAAGTCTTTTATAGGAAGGGAAACAATTGAAAACTCATGAAAACAGCAACTCTCCTTATTAGGTAAATTCGTCTATTATATAAAGTTATACTAGTTACTTACACTTATGAAAACCAAATTTTCAGTTTGAATTACACAGATGCAAATTATGTATCCAGACGTATATTAGTAGTGAATTTGGTACGAACACGAGTGTCAGACAAAGTTTCGCGAAATGATTGTTTCATAACGATCTGCATTAATTCATTTGGTGAAATAATAACGTGACATAACCTAAAAATTTACATGAATTCTCTGAGAGAATCGACTAGCGAGTTATCATCATTTGCATCTGTTGCGAAGAGTAAACGTTATTGACAGTAGCATCATATAAACGTGTTACATGAACCGCCGAAATTCACTCACGGCTTGTTCCAATCGATTCGTCGGATTCCTTAAGAGCAGCCTTTTGTGTAGCCAGCCAAAGATATCGCCATAGTTCAACCAAGTCTTCCGCCCCGTTTCGCTCAAAGCCTGCCAAGTCTACCAATATTCTACACTTCGCGAAGTTCGTTACATTATATATCGCATGGATAATTGTATATGTATTTAGCGAGGCGAGTTTCTGCCGCGAACTACGGCAATCATCGTATGAAAACCTTGGCCTGGGAACGGAAGGCGGAAAGACACGTCTAATCGCGATTCTCCTCGCGTCCAAATAAAATAGGATTTGGATCTCAGTCAAACTAACTTAAGTATACAGTATATCGACGCACACAACGTTCGCGGAATAACAGAAATGTTTTTGTATCAGCGCGAGGATACTCATGTGAAAAAGAAGAGCGATACCCTCGGATTATCTACATAATTTAACGACGGACTTTTTGCCCGAGGAGGAAAAAGCTCCGAGGTTTAATCAAAATTGGGAGAGCGCGCTGCAGCCATTTTTACCAACTTAGGGATGACGCGCGATAAATATTTATTGCAAGTTGGCACGCTAAATTTGTGGACAATACGTGATCACCGGCACAAAGTGAAGCTTCGAAAAATATTGTGCGCCGGCGTAGCGAGGCAGATGCACGCTACATGTCAAAGAGTAAAGAAGAGTGGACTTAAGGAAGTTTGGTTGGAAGCTTTTTGTGATTTACATTGTGATGTGTAGCAACTCTTTAATTCGCAAGAAAAAAACTTTATGAAGAAATGCATTTTTGAACAACGCAAATCGCAGCATGTAACGAGCAAAGTTTTGTTGGCAATTATTCCATTGCAAATTATGCTTTTTTAACTTTGCCTCAGCGATGGGTACCATTTTTCAGAACGATGTCTTTCTTGGCGATATTAGGCGAAGATACAAGTATTGCAGTCCTGTGTAAAAAATGCACAAGAACTCGCGGAGAAATTATTCACTTTCACGATAAGAGAAATTCAAAGGTAAAACCTTTCATGTGCTTTTGATGGATAAAAGTAGTCGCGAGGCAAGCGTATAAGAGCTCAGGACTTTATGAAATAAATTAACCGGCAACGCAAGGGCAGAATCTAAAAACACCGTGTCTGCTTCTTAGAAGAGAGCAGACAGCGAAAAAGTCTTCTCTGGGTGTGTGCCTTTTTGCGAATATAATAAAAATCATTTTTACGCATTAGATCAACATTTCACGGCACACACGCGTCTTTACACATTTTATTTAATAAATTATGCAAGGTAAGATCAATGTTCATACTTCATTTTTAAGACAACGCAAAACTAAAAGTATGAGTCGGATTCAAAATCAAGCAGCTCTCATAACTAACTATTATTTATAATTGTTCTATTGTAAGTAATAAGATAACTTATTAAGAAAAATCTCGATGGTATTGTTTCCGAATAAATATGATTGAAACCAACTCTTGCATTCGAATAAAGAAGTAATCAACTTCAGTTTAACTGAACGTAGTATTAACTAGAAAGTAGAATCTGAACATACATTATATGTATTGAAGCTTATAATTAAGATAAGATTCAAACAATTAAAATACGAGAAATGTAAATTGTAATTTGTAAAAATTGCTTTTTCATTATTGTTACTTATTAATTAATTAGAACAAATTATAATTTCAGTTTTACCTAAAGTTTGATTTAAACAATCAAATTGAAGACATAAAATATTAAAATCTAATTTAAAATCGATTAACATAACAATCAAAAAACATTCACATAATATTTAAAATAGAGTAACATCAAACAATTTTTTTAACTAATAAATTTAAAAGTTAAAGTATCTAATAAATTAATCACTACTGAACATTTATTAATAAACAATTATTTTAAAAAATAAGTTGTATTAGTCAAAATAACTATTATTGATTATCTACAAAACGAAACATTGTAATAAAATGTTGGTAAAAAAATAAGAAGAAAAGTTATAACTTATATTAAGGAGCGTCACAGCAATTCAAGTCATTATAACGACTCTATTTCAAGTCAACGGTCATAAATATACTTTTAATAGAATTTCTATATAACTAGTTACATAACTATGGAGTATAAACACGTTTCATGATTGAAAATCATGAAAGCAATGTTGCAATCTTGAAAAAAGACACGCGTCAAAATAATTATGAAGTTATATAGGTATGAAAAGCTTATGCACCTATATTAGAGACAACTTCATTATGTATTCATACAATTAACATCCATTGTACTAAAATGCTTCATAATAAATATGTGTATGTACATAAATTCATCATGTTAATTTATATATGGATAGTTTAAACATTACAAAAACATGATAAATTTCCAAATTAATATATACATAAATATATATCATAATATATATATAGTATATTATAGTATATATTATATATATTAGTACAGCATCATTTTGATAATAGATAATAGACAATATCGATTATTAAATGTAATAATGCTTAAATAAATATTTTGTTATTTTTGTTATCATTTTTTAATTCTGACAATAAAAAATCGATCTTCAAAGTTCATAAATCCTAGTTAATCATGTTATTTTATGTCCAATGTATAATGCAACCTCAATTCTGAAAACAAAAAAGTAGCAGAATTTGTATTATAATTTAATCAACAACTTTGTCCTATTAATATGACAAACAAAATACCAAAGTCAAATGTTTGGTCCAACTTGTCGCTAGCCGTTGAGCAAACGACTTGCAAAACAGGAAGTTCCATTATATTTGTAAACCGAAAAAGCATGTATAATTATTGGAACGAAAATACACAGCTCTCTCGAAATTCGTCATGGCAGAATGCACGTAACTGCACTAAAAATATATGTACATAATATACCCTTAAAATCTCATGGGAGCCATGCATCTAGCAAACAAAGCCCCATGACAGTGCGAGACGAAATATCCACCAATTCGATCTAGCGCGTTGGACTCCAGGCATGATCTATTGTTTGCCTTCAACTGGTCGTTATACAGAACACCATTGAATATTGAGTTTCAAAATGCCAATGATAAGCAATCCGTAACTCAAATTTCTAGTTCGCTCAAACATTTGATACTAATTAAAAAGCAAATTATATTCTCAACACATCTCTTCAATTCGCATTTCTCTGGAGAAAAATCATATTCAATAGAATTATAATCAGTTTGCTGTATACTTTAATGTCAGATGTAGTGAACGCCTTTTCTTTTCAAGCCAGTGGCTCGAACTATGTACTAAGAAATTACGTCAGTTATGATAACTCGATTAGACTTGGGATGATTAAAAAGATTCTATTCATGAGACACATTTTCATTTTAATAGATTCAACTTCATAACATTTCTAAATGATAGTTTTTGAAACAGTAATGCATAGTAGATGAAATTTCATACAGAACCATAGCTCGACGTTAACGAAATCGTTATTTATTAAAAGCTACTTGGTTGAATTTGCACTGCAGTTGGAATAGGAAGTTTGTGTATTAGTAATCGTCCTGCAGTAAAATGCAATTGTAGACATAAAAATATTATATGTTTAGCTACAATAACCAGTAATAATGTAAATGCCCAAATTCTAGCATGAATCAGCACATCATATCAAAGCAGTGAAAATTATAACGCGGAATCTCTCAAGGCAAATTTCGTATGAGATCACGTAGGATTTCAGTCATGTACATAAATGTGTTTGCTGCGAACTAGTTCGTAGTTGAGCTACATAATACGCTTGGCAAGAGGAATTCGCGCATGATCAGGTCACGTCCTGTGCTATAACTTGGGCGAAATCTGGTTGATCCTGTGCGAAATACCGCATAACTATCGATAACGAGAGGATGGCTTTGCGGATGGCGTCAAACACGTATACGTTATATTTCTGAAAATGTTCTCTGTAGACTATAAATTGCCCAACTTCGAATGCATCGAAATTGTCCGAACAGGCGCTCGTAAATAATCACGTTGGGTTTTTTTACCAAAAGCTTGATTGTATCTTTGGAAGAATGTTGCTGAGAACTAAATCAACATGCATCTCGTCCGCTCGAATTACTTCACTCTAAAACAGCACGGGCGCAAAGAGAGTCGCGTGGGAGGAAAAATTCGATTATTTTCTCTCCCACGGTTGCATTAATCCGTGTTACCCCTTCTAATACGGTATTTATTTTCCCCACACCGAGAATGCAAATTCAACGCTGTCTTAAAATCTAATGAAACTTTTGTTCCACCGAAGAGCAATCCAATTGACTGGAATAAACGTCTTTTAAACACTGTGCTGTAATTTAATGTAAATAAAGATATTCGATCCGCAGAGATGAAAGAAGATTGATAGCTCCCTAATGCTATTTTGAAGGCTCACATTTTTTTTCTTTGTATGTTTCATTTAAATCCATGCAGCTTTTCATGCTTGCCAGAATCTCAGGGACTCAGTCGTAAAGATGGCTATCTAGCTAATCAGTATATTTTAATGTGACTAGTAATACATTGGCCGAATTGCGTGGTCCGCCATGGAACGCTCGGCTAATTAAAACGATGTTCGCTAATTCTAACGATACATGTCTATAGAAGCGTAATAGGAAATTCTAATACCTAGATTATTCAACCTACAATTCATTCTAGTAATCAGGAACTTACTGTAAGACAAATAGGATCAGTTCTATTCATTATTCTTAGAATTCCGTTTAATCTATTCACAAGATGAACTTCATTTCTGCATATTTTTATGCTGGTTCAATTTTATTTATTCACATATTAATTTCTATTCATTTGTATCGTTCTGTTTGTATGTATAGAACTCACTTTGTCAACCCTAAGTTTACGACTACGTACAATATGATGTGTACATCTTTTATATACTTTTTGAGAAATAACAAAAGTCGGTTAAAAGACACACGTTATATATCAAGACATAATGTGATTTGAGTACCCTTATAACTACTAAAGTACCATTACATTAAGTAATATAACCATTACTGATTTTTATCTCTCGCTCTGATTTCCCCATGTTAAAGATTTAGGAGGAGACATAATGGCATTTGTTTCAGAAAAAATATCGAATATACTCTTATTTCAACAATACGATACGATGGAATGCACTTAAGGCGAAAATAAATTGATCCGAATGTCATACTCGTTTATTTTTGATGCCGAAAATAAAATGCAGTTTGCAAATTTTAATATTTATCATCCGCAATGACGAAAACATAACAAAACACATTACATATGTTCGAAACGAAATGTAAAAACCTTTAGCCGTATATCTAGTAATATTATTTATACGGCACATTAAAATTTAATAAGAAAACCTGTTGTATAGTGAACTATTTCCATACGCAAAAAAATTAGGCTACGATTTGGTATTCAGCGTATTGCTTTCTCGTACATTGTGTTTTATGAAAATGACATAATATAATGAACGTTTCATATCGTTTTAAGATATGTTATATTGTAATCGTAACTATATTCATTTTACAAGCGTAACTGCTAATTTTGCTCGCTGACCGAATCTAGCTGGATTTCCTAAATGGAATGCATAATGGTTTTTTGTATGGAAACCACAATTTATTCCCATAAAGAATCCAGAAAAGTTTATTTAATGAATTCAATTTAGGAAACCATATATTGTATTCAGAAAAACTGTATGGATTTTATGTAGAAAAATCAGCTATAATTATTCAGCAAAAAAGTATAATAAATTCTACTGTGTCAAAATAGACTAACATGAAGATGAATAATAAATAGCAAAGTGCATTCGAAATATAGACATTATTGATATTGAAAAATATAATATTGTATATATTAAAGCTAAAATCAATTTCTACTTTAGATAATGTTGAGGAAACTATTATAAATTTTCTCAGTAAAACCCAGTTAGATTTTAATTACAAAAGCAGTGAAATCCCTTTAAGGTTTTTCTATAAGAAAAGTATTCTTTCTACAATTAAATGTTCTCTCAACCACTATAACAGCAATCCTATTACAGCAAATTTAGCGCAAATTAACTAAACATAACCTCGAATAAGTCAGATGCTATTTACATGTATTATTCGATTACAACCATTTGCCTGATAGTATGCAATTTATTGCGTAACTTCAGCCGTACGTCCATTGATTGGACTTGCAAGTAGAAACGCCATTTAAACATCTAACTTCAACTATTACTCCACACACTATTTCCGAAGCTACACGATGGAGATCGGAAAGGTAGCCGAGTCTCTATTCTGTAGAGAAACTTGTCGATATGCTGTCATGCGTAAAGGAGCATACTGATAGCTTCGTTTACTGAAAGCAGTTGGGAAAATGTTAATTCCTTCTGATATCGTGCTCGTAAAATCGAAGTAGCCCTCACCTTGTATGTAACCCTCTTGCTCACTATAGTGGTGCTATCCTTTTCCTGTTTATAGTCAAACCGACCCTTTCCTTGTCGCTAGTACTCACGATGAACTTTTTTTCTTGTTTCCTATCCAGTTTTCTATTGTACTTTTCGCAATACAACACAGCTTTAACGGGCGATATTTTGGCCAAATTTTGTTTAACGCTTCACGGAATGAGGTGCAGTACTGCACGCTTCCTGCATTCCCAAACCGGAAACGGCTTGGCGAAAATGTTGAAATTCTTGATGA
This sequence comes from Psix sp. ZL-2020, assembly GCA_022817045.1. Classification (NCBI taxonomy): domain Eukaryota; kingdom Metazoa; phylum Arthropoda; class Insecta; order Hymenoptera; family Scelionidae; genus Psix; species Psix sp. ZL-2020. Next base: position 5,875 of record JABFQD010002153.1, on the reverse strand, counting down.
TGACGTGTTGTGAGGTTGAACTGAACAAATTCACTGGTTAAACTGGATTCAAAAGGTAAACATGTTTCAAGTGAATTAAATTGTTACTTCTGGAACGTGATCGAATCAAATGATTAAATTTTAGAAATGTGGAATAAAGTTAAGAAAAACTCGGTAAAAGTTTATTCGCAAAAACTGTTCAATGATTTTATTACATTTTTACATGTCTCGAAACTCTGAGAAACAAGTTTTCAACTCATATCTAATATATTAAAAGCGTAAATAGATCGCGATGAGATGTCATATTTATATCAAAGAAATATACTCCTTTGACAGTATCGAAGTAGTTTCACTCAAGCAGATATCTTTTCGTCGTTAAATATTTCTGACGGCTTGTTTAGACAATGAAATGAAATTCATACAAAAATGCCGTTTCAAATATACTTCGTTTCAATGTCGGAACCCGTAACAAATTACGGATTTCGTTTCTCGGCGAAACGTGTACCACTTTGTGCCATTAATGCTAACATTTTAGTACCATTGCTGCCGCTTCAACATACCAAAGAGTGAAGGCGATTTATTAACCAATACTTTAAAAATCCCCCTAACGGGCCATAAACTGTAAATAATCGACTTGCTCTCATTCGTGTTTCATGGAGAAAAAATCGAATTGTAGAGTTTAGTTTAGACACCCCATAGGGTCAATGAAGGGTGAGTGTGAAATAATGCTACGCACAGTGCGCTGACGTTCACGCAATATTTGTACATGTAGCAAGCTGCCGTCTAAGTTTGTAAAGTTTATTCCAAGGGTTCGCAGAGAAACAAGTAGATCATTATAGAATCAATATATTTTCAGATAAATTGAAAATAACTTTTTTTGATAAATTATATCATTTAATTTTAATCATTTGATTCAAAATGAAATTGCGTTGGGTGAAGATAAATTTTCAAAATGAATAAATTGACCACATTTATAATAAATTTATATAGATTTATTAAACTGAAATTGAACACTCAAAAATTAATCTTTAAAATTAATTCTAGTATTAAAGATAGTTAATGTTAACGAAGATGATTTGAGAATATAATTGACCAATCAATTACTTCGATTAATATTACTTAAGATAAAATGGTTATGCGCTTTAAACGACAATAATAATAGCTGCCCGCGTGGGGCCAGCAACATAAATAGGCATCAAATAAAACTTCAATAAGATGATAAAACTACCGTATAATATTTCTTTGGTCTTACCGTTCTCTCGAGATAAATAGAATTTTCATTACAATGTAATGCTGTAGGTTCTGAGTAATTAATTGCATTCGCAGCGTAAAACCATTTTACATATCCGATGTGAATCGTTTTTCTTCATCAAATTTAAAAGCGACTTGAAATTAATTTAAACCAAGAAAGCCTCTCGGAGTAATCTTACGTCCAAATCTTTCCTTTTAAAAAGATACCTCGACTTAAAAGATTCTTTTTACGACATTTCAGGAAAGGGGGGAGGAGGTTGATAAAGTACAATATGTTTACATAAACAGCAATTTCCTGTTCTCTTTCGAAAAAATTATGAAAGTAGCGGATTCTCGATTTGAAATAGAAAATATTAAAATGAATTTTCCAATCATGGTACTCGTCAAATCGGTTTAATTACAATTCCACTGATTAAAGGACGACCATAACGTGCACTGAAAGTCGAAGGGGTGATAATAATTTTTCTCACATCCATCGAGTTGATAAATTGAGTTTATTGGAAAAAAGACAAAATGAGAAATACCCCAGCAAATCAAAGCATCGAAGAGGATATTGGCTAAAAATCTTTTGATAGCGCGAGACTAATTTTTCAGCACCTGGTTATTACACAGACGCTATTAAAACAAAAGTTGAACGCGCCGAGTAGAAACGCATGCATATTTTGCACGCTGGATAAACAAACGGCTCTAAGTAATTCCAACAAAAATAAGGAGCTTACGTAACGTTAAGACTAGATGCGCGGATTTTGCAGCTTAAGCTTTAAATGTAGCCGACAGAGTCAGCGTTATGTTTCATGTATACGTAATACATGCGTGTGACACACTATTTTACAGTAGTTTCTTCCAACAAGATGTGCAGATTACGAGTGTACTACTCTATCCGCGCAGCCGAGGATGAAATATGCTAGATAAACTTGAAGGAAAGTGCACATTCGTTTGCGCGAATTTATTCGCCATCGCGAAAAATTAAATCATCCGCGGCTTACCGTCGGAACTCGCCGATTTTGGTGACTGTCAACGCGGCCCCTGAGCTACCAGATTTGAAGGGCTCAAGACAAACGATCGACGTCGCGAATAAACTCGTCGGCAGAGTTTCGCAGAGACGAACGGGATGCAGTGCAACGAAGCTTGGAAATCCGTTAAAGTAATTCAATTTAGCACAAGGCAAGTCGACATCACCGTACGATCTAGTGTGGTCCATTTCGTAGTCGCGGAAAAAAGACGACAGAAAGAACTAAACCGGAGCGAATGGAAGGCAACTGGAGACACCGCAAAGATATTCGGATGTATCCTAGAAAAAGAAAGAATACGACTGCGTAACGGATCGACCTCCGGGAATAATACCAGGATACCGGAGATGAAACTTTAATTTTTTCCAACTGTATATAACTTTTCTTTTTGCTCAAAGTCCAGACATTCACCAAATGAAAGAAGGCTTTCTTTTATATTGGCGTTGGAAGAATCGAACCCTTTTGTAATTGTGTTCACAGACAAGCACTAATCACAGAAATACAACATTGTTACTTAGTGACTTTTCTAAAAGCATTAACGATGATAAACATTTCCATAATTCAATGTCATCTTTTCTTGTGTCAATTTCCAGTATTTTCATATATAATTTTATAGCAAAGAATTATAAAAGGTTCATGAGTATTCAACATATCTTCAACATACATATTCTCTAGTAAGATATTCTTAAATACCATATATATATATATATAATAAATGGTTTCAAAAATAGCACATATATGGAATCATTTACAAATTTTCGTTTGGATTAGTATGCCTTTATGCCGCACATAGACATATAACATACGCATAGTACATAAATATAGAACTATATACTTTATACAGTGCAATAAGTAGAGATTGTTCCGCTATTTAAATGATTTTATCTCTCAACGTTATTTAATTGACATGATATCGAATATGAAGTAGTTATTATCCGATACGTAACAAAGCAATGACTTGTTTTTAAGGCAAGTGCAATACGTTAAGAGTCGTTAAAAATGAGAGAGCAATTACGCATGTCTTTGACCGAGCGGTCAGAAAGATATATGCGCTGCTCAGTGGCTCGTGTAATACTTCTCTAAATAATGATTATTCGAGCGTAAGACGGGAACGAAAATGGTCTCGCTTCGTCCGGTCCGTCGAGCTTAAACCCAATCTCTTTAGCACATCGATAATAAATTCTGAATGTTCTTCAATAAACGCTCCGCCAATTTCACTATGAGCATCGCGTCATAGAGATTGCTTGGCTCAAACACAGACCCAGGTGACACTACTTGAGCTCTCGAGCCTATGATTAAATCACCGCAAGCTTCAATCGGCCAATCAACTTGGCTACTTGAAGTTGCCTCAAATCTGCATTGAGAACTGACAGTGAAAATGAACCAGCGAAATGACACAATCAAATAATAGACACTATTTATTTCCGGCCAAGTTTAACGGCAAATTAAGCTTGAAATATTTGCGCAATTTTCGTTACTGGAATCGCGTACACAAGCAAACTTATGAGTAATAACAGAGAGTCCATTATTACCGTACTTTTTTGTTCATTATTTGATTATTAAGGGGCGCTAAAGCTTAGGGGATTCACTTAAATATAACACAACCTAGATGAAGAGTTTTGGCCGGTAGCCAAATAAACGATGAAAAATTATGAAGTTTTGCGCATCTCTGTGTTATGTACCATGCTGTAATAATTGTCAGGACAACATATTCCAGCTTTTGTCCCGCGAAAATATTAATCTGATAATCAGGATGTCGAGTTGCATGCGTGCAAATGATCGCATTAAGCATTATTGGAAACACTAACGAGCTTAAATGAAACCGAATGTAAAAATACAGAAGCAGCAACACAGCATTAATAGACTCTCTATTATGAATCCTTACTCAGTGCATGATCAAAAATGAACCCATTTGTGAGTGATAATAGATTCAGGCTAATTACAAACTATATAATTGAATACTATCGCTTTAAGCGGGACAATAGTTGTGTTATACGAATACACTTGATCAAAATTTTCAAAACAGTTACATTGTCGCCGCAAAGGCATTTGTAACGGTAATATAAATAACGCGAATGTTATGTGCATGTAATTAGCATAGTTACGATGTAAATTCGAGACTGGCGGCGTCGATATTGAACAAAGGCATCCAATTTGTTTTGTAGACTGCAGAACTGGAATCGCCTGACTGTAACACGCGTCCTGTTCCAAACACGTGACTCGAAACCAAATTGTCCGACGATGCAACATAAATGAACTGAATTATAAACGGTCATTTGATTTTGAGAAATGTCGAAAAAAATGGTGTGCCAAGGATGACTTAATATATCTGCTGGAATCGTAAATACAGTTTCCTGAGAGAAATAAAATCTACGACTATAAATTTCACGTAATCCCGAGAAGTGCGGTCCGGCCGTCATTAGAGATCTTTTAAAAGTAGTCTAACAGTTCGTTTCTTCAATCAAATCCCGGAAACAATTTAGATAAGCGATTCGAATAAAACCGATCGGAAGTGCGATCAACTGGACACCATGATGCAGAATGATTCATTGTTGGAATAGTTTGGACATGTAGTATCGAGCTGGAAATTGTGAAGAAATTCCGTCCATTTGTTGTTGCAAAACGAAAAAAAACGGCACTGATTAATTCCGCGCATGGAAGGCTATTTGGAGGACGAACAATCGGCGCTTGCCAAACGATCGAACTGCATTAGACGAGTAGTCCGATCTGTCCGTCGAGTATACAGTAATAAGAAGGGTGAAACATGAAAGAGCCCCTGTACGAGACTAGCAAAATGTTGGAGATACACCAGCTAGATAAATGTAAGTGATTGGTCATGAGTCATATAGCTGGCAATTGCACGCCCCATTACATTCGTTCGCCATTTTCATTCATCGAGATATACCATCGAAACTATTCAACTTTAGAACCTGCGCAGATCAAAGTACCAACATATAAGTCGCACCAACATCCTATTTGGCACATAGCAAAAAACAATTGACACCAGATATTATTCTCGATCAAGTTACTTCGGAGCTCTTTTCTCCTGTTTTATGTTTCTCAGTTTCTCGTGTATCGCGCTTTCGGGTCATCAGTTTAATATAAGTCAACGAAAAGTTCTTACGGATCTACGGAAACATTTTACAGTATAAATTTCAATTTGTGCGACAAGTTCATAAATTGTTTATGAAAATAAAATGAGTTGTAATAGCAAAATAAGATATAAGTTATGTTATAAAAATATTAATTTACAAATGCAATTAAGAGAACAATTTTAAATGTCAAAAAAAAAATTTGCCATTCATTTTTTAGGACTCATTTCAATATAAACCAATGTATATTTAAATTATTAACCAGACTGTTATCATACTAAATTTAGATGAATTTTATTTGTAAATTTATTTAATTGCGATTTAGAATTAAAATATAAATTAAAAAATCTTCATAAGTATATAATATTTTTACATGCACGGAAAGAAAAGTGCTTTAGAATTGTTCTATTTTGATCTATACTGTTAAAATGCACTTAAACATAAAGATAAATTATTATTTTATATCAAAAGAATTTATTCAAATAAAGTAAGTAATTTTTAAGAAAAATCAAATCATAATAATCATAATAAGACATCTAAAGA